>JANGFJ010000094.1:598-158364 GCA_025758675.1 Naganishia antarctica | reverse complement strand
AATGCGTGTATTCACGACAATCGCAGGTATATATCTCTGTCCGCCACAAGCTGGCCTTTGTTTCTGCGCGATTGTCTGAAGATCAGGATGATAGCCTGGAGAAAGTGAAGCGTAAATGACATATCAGTCTGGCTCGGCCTGTAACATAATTCCTCCTCTTGCGGAGACTTACGACCAGGGTATCGATGCCGCCAGAACATAAGAGAAGGAGTCCGGGTAGGCGATTGGCATTGGAAACGCTGTGCAAGCCGATGTTGGCGACTTCTGCGACTGTCGCGAATGTTAAGAAATGGACTTACAAATGCCTTTGCATTTCAACACCTATCCTGTTTGTGGGGTAACGAACGGTTATCATTGGGGTTTCCGGTAGATTGGTCCCTGATCAATGCTTACCATATCTTGCCACAACCAAGCGCGAGACCACTGCTCCTTATACCGATAAATGACAAATGTTGGAGGAGAAAGCGCTCCGGCCACCCGACTTGACCCAGTAGCAATAGCAGCAGAGCGATACCTGCCAAAATCAAAGCGACGAACAGGCGAAACCGACATTAGCTTTCCATATAGGTAACACTTGCCTTCGGAAGCCAATACTCACAGATCTGCATACGTTGGAAAATCGCAAAGCTGTGATAATCGTCAACATGGAATCCATCACCTTATTCATCCTCATGCGAGCTTACATCAGGCCTCCCGTCTGTTGGGGAACTGTCGTGTTGTCATAATATCGATTCTCCGGCAACGCCGTGGCAGACTCCTCCGGTCCTGTTCTTCTTCGAATGGCTGCCATTCCTGCGGGAATATTCATGACAGAAGAAGCAGGAACAGTCGCTGTGGGTAAAGTAACTGAACTGGGATATAATGCCAACGGAATGGCTTCAGTCGTTTTTGCTGTCTCTAAACCACTGGACCCGGCAGCGTGAACGAGACCTCCTGGCAGATCGGCGGTGGATGACTGCGGACTTGCAAGATCTGGGGAATGTGACGTTGACGCTTTCAGGCTGGAGACGCTGGTAGGCGGGTATATACTGCTGGAAACAGGGAATAGTACTGAAACGTTTTTCGAGTCCATAGCCGAGGTTTGTGTGGAATTTGGCGATGTATATGTAGTCATTCCACCGCGAGCATCACTACAGTATTCGATTCACCCATGGTATTGCGCTGTCAGATGCAAACTGACCGTGAAGGAGGAAGAAACTCACGAAAGAAGCAGCTCAACTTGTACGCCGATGGTCCAGCCAATTGCGACGACGCCGAAGAACCGTAGAAGGTTTAAGAATAGCCATCGACCAAGAAGGCGATACTGAGATTGCTTTGCGGAGGCCATGGCGGTGGATTGAATGACAGGTACAATGGATATCGCGCAGTCGGGGAAGACAGGGCAGGATCCAAGGTTAAGGATGCAACCTCTAGTTCATAAAAGGCAGAAGCGATTACATGTGAACTAGAGGTTGCGATCTTAGTAGTCATTTTGTGGGCAGACAACTGGGCATCACCGTTGACCTCACCCTGGCGTCCCTTGTATGAAACCTGGTTCAAAGGAAGGGCTGAACATCAGCAGGGCGGATGTAAGGATGGTTCGGGAAAACTGAAACATAGGCCCTCGGCTCTCCGTTGGAAGGATGCGACGAGTACTTTCGCTGACGATTTACGGGCAATTGCTGTTATTATGAGGATAATCTATCGGCATCTATCTACAACAGGCAACTTGGTGATTGCGATCAAGCCTTGGGATCTTCCAGAACGTCCTGAATGTTCTCGTCGTAGCCGGAGAGGACCATGTCGCTGATACCTAGCTCATCGTTTTGCTCCTGAGTTCGGTCGTAAGTGATAATCTCCATATTGGGGTCAGGATCCGGAGCATAAAGGCTCTGAAGATATGAATTGGCAACTGGGTCGTCCAGAATAAGGGTAAATGATCGCGAAGCCGACATGACCTGAGATAGAGTTGTAAGGGAACCATCAGTTTTTACCACGACGAAGGGAGAATCTGCACGTACAGCTTTCATATCGCCCAAAAACTTTTCGAATTGTGCACGCTCGCCGGCATCCATAGAGTCACCACCGGTTTGGAACACCTTGGTGCTCAGTTCGTCATAAACTTGATTCAGCAATCCTTCGAGCGTAGTGAATCGACCACCCAATGTGCCCGGCTGCAGAACGAGGTCAATTTCGGGGATTTCGAGGCCACAAGTCTCCGACTAGACGGAATGATGATATTAGCTTATTAGTAACGAACATATTCGTTAACAGAGACAGAACATACCTTGAGGATATCTCGACTTAAATCCTCTTCATCCTCCACCTTCAGAATGATTTTTCTGCCCTTCTCGGAAATGGCAGTACCTGACTTGACTTCGTTATCACGGTATCCACAATGTTCGCAGTTGGTCGACATGATGATGATATCCTTGAAGTAAGGGATGTTGACTCGCTGCATAAGGGTATCGATTTGATGTCCGCAACTCGAACAGCTGCCGGGGAAGGCGAAAATCTCCTCAGGTACGACGGAACCGCTCATCACATCGCTCGCAACCTGCTCGACTCTACGAGCGCCTTCTGGAACGTCATTCCCAGTAGCCGGCTGAGACGTCTCCGCTCGTTCAGCTCCCTCATCCTCGGCGACAAGACCCAGCGCAACATTCTGAGCTCTTGTTCGGTTGTAGACTCGCATACTCCATTTCGAGTCGGACGTTGAGCCGACGAATGAGATAAAGGAGTTTCCGGCAGGATCGTCGAGCTTGAAGGTGAATGGCACGAATTTCTTCGGCTCTTTTGGCTTGACTTCGCCGACCGTTTCTTCTTCATCCTCGTCATTGTCGTTCAGGAATCCCTTGAGTCGCTCGATGATCGCTTGGATCTTGTCATGTGAATCGGGATCCACAACCTTTCGTACCGGCTGATCGAGAGACAAATCCCGAACTGTATCCCTAAGAATTCCTTCGATGTTGGTAAGCTGGCCTCGCGACGCGGGAATCGTCAAGGAGACTTCGGGAATGGTGATCGTGCAGGAGTTTGATTTGACGACTTGACGGTTCAGATCGGAGGGGTCGAGAACATGCACAGTGTGTAGACAACCTTTCGCTATTGACCATCAAAGGAGTTTCAGATCTCAGCCGAGGGGTCATCCGCCGCGTGAAAAGAACGACCTACTTTGAATTTCACCTGCTTGTTGGATTTCGGTGTTGCTGTTTCCACAATGTTCGCATCGGAAGGACATTACAATGACTTCACGGAAGTATGGAATGACGGTGAGAAGCATTCGAGTGGAACCCTATGCGTGAGGAGGATATTAGTTTATAGGTCAGGAATGGCTGCTGCACGCAGCATTCCTCTGGACAACCCCTTTCAACGTACGTTCTTCCCACATTCCATACACATCGATTCTATCTCCTGGACTTGTCGGTCCTCGTCCTCGAAACCAACTGCAACGTCTTGCAGTTCTTTTTGCATCTCCCCATTTTCGGGACGATCGGCTTGGGCATTGATGTTCGTAGCGACATCGCCGATGCTCTTGAATAGTTTTTCCGATGCCATTGTGCAAAGTTGTGCGTTGGACTGATCTCCTATGATTGTAGGAGAAACAATGGCGGTCACCATATATAGGATGCAGCGAAGGCAAACTTGCCTCAAAGATGTCCAGCTAGAAATTGCTAGTGGCTGCATGATGTTCCGGTGATCGCTTATGTAATATCGCCGATCGTTGATGAGCGCCGTTCCGCCGTTCCCCGCCTCCACCTTCGGCCCAGCATAGAGAGACTATAAACTAACAAGAGAGTTTCTATGGTTCAACAGTTGAACACTAGTTGAACTTGGTTATTTGATAGCCCTATAATCGCACCTTTGTTGTCTTCACTCTGCATTGAATCCTCTCAATGTATCTGAGATAGCCACTGAACTTCGACCACGCCCCAAGGAACCCAAGAGACGGGCCGTGCGTCACAATTATGGCTGCGCCGGATAGGAGACCACCAGGTGTTCCTGCAGTGGTTTCTGCATCCTTTCCAGGTATGGGTTCGGTTCACAATGGAATGTAATCTGTCCCGTTCACGATATAACTTTTCTATAGAGATACCACTATCGGTCATTCATCCAAGCAAAGACCTCTTTACGGCCCTGGATCTTCAACCGTTGTACGCCCAATATGTCAAGGCTCCCGTCAACCCTGGGTCGTACCCCAGATCTTTCGTGTCGGATTTCAAAGTTGAGTCGAGAAGAGGTTCAAATGTAGCACACGATAGTGCTCCCGCGACGCCTGGAAACAAGGATATCTCTTCTACCGCTATCGGCAAAGACGGAATCAGATCTCCAGGCGGCGCCATGGCTCAATCGCCACAACGTAAAGGGCAAGCTATTGCCGGGAACCTAAAGAAGCAGCCAAAGCCAAAGCTTTTCAGCAGTGTTTACGAAGAGCTATTGCAAGAGCTGCCAGGTGAGACTCGTGAATTCAAGCACCCATTTGGATATTCATGCTAACCCATTTTGCGAGCAGATCCCGTGCCATTACCACCAAACGAAAGCCTGCTGGATATCCCGTATCATCGTTATCCGAATCACCTTGACGATCCCAACTTTCAGTTTTCATCTCTAATTAATTCCGATAAGACAAAGATGGCTCTCAAGCTTCAGGTTGGCCATGCTCAGGGAGTGAACGGAAAGGTAAGAAGTATCAAAGCACAACCCTTCGTTCAAGGCTAACCTCTCTGACATGTGCAGTACATCGATGGACTGAAAAGCGGCGTGAAGAGTGCCAATCAGAGACGAAAGGTTAGTCTCACTCGAGTTGGGAAGGGCACTGCGTCTGGAACGTCTGTTGATCATCTTCGTCGCATCCGCAGGAGCGAATCCGGAACAAGAAGAACAAAGACGCCCAACAAAGAGCGACTGCTCCAGCCAATCTCACAACGTCGAGTGGGCTCCTGTCTGCAGCTTCTTCTCCGGAATATCGTAGCGCCAAGACGCCAGGCTACCAAACATCGAAACGAGTGATGACTCCAACTTATGGCGGCGCTACCAGTAAGACTCCAGGATACAGCGACAAAACTCCTGGTTACAGTTCTCGTACACCGGGTTACACTACGAAAACGACAGCACATGGCGTGGGAACCCCTGGGTACTAAATGGTGAAGCAGAAGTAGCTTGAACCGCGTTGGTATTACACAGGATGTCTCTAGGCACACTGGATTGCCAGAAATTTCGCTACTATGATAAATTTGAGAATGCCAGTTATACATACTTAATCAGATACAGCGTGTTGTTTTGTGATGAGGCGGCTTCACTTTCATTCGGAACTACACATCGAAATCAAAATGCTACATGATCAATACCGGTCGAGTCATGAATCTAATGCGGCAGTGGTTGGACCAGTCTTCGCCCGTTTCGAGCCTTCGCCCTGCTGATCGCCATCACGAGTCCGCTTGGCGCTTGCATTGCTAACGGCCATACCCATCTCCACAGCAAATGCGTTGGAAGGCATCATCGTAAATTCAACAGCCGTGCTAGCAGCGTTCTGCATCATCTGGGTAAAGTCGATCGGGCCCCCGTTCGGATTCATGGATTGTTGAAGCTGCGATTTGCAAAGCAGGATGAGGACCATTACGGAGGGAGCTTGAACACATCAACTCACGCCAATCATTTGGATAAATTGGGCATCGCTTGTGCCCGATCCTCCGAGAGGATTCCACATCGGAACCTCTTCTGGATTATGGTAGCTCTCGATGATTTTATCGTAATGCGCTGCACTGTACCGCATGGCATCGTTTACCCCTTGATCGGACAATGGCGGAACGCCGACGGAAGTGGGGATGTTGATCGCGTAACGCTTCGCGACTTTCAAATGTGAGAGATGACGCTGGAGGCAGTGGTTCATCAGCAAGGTCAGGAACGCGACATCGCCATGTTACATACCTCTAGCATTGAATACAGTTGATCTCGAGAGAACGGCTTGGGCAACAAATCGGTCATTCCTGTATGAGAATCGCTGTCAGTTTGACTTCTTGCTTTGTAATCGAGAGCTGCGTACCGTGAGCATCATAGCGCTTGCGATCGGCTATATCAGGAAGAAATTGGTTGCATGATCGATTGGCAAATGACATTGGTCGGATCTTATCAAGGGGCTTACCATCGGCAAACGAGCTTGTCATTGGAATGATAGGTAGGGTAACATTCGATGCCCGCAACAGTTTGGTAGCATCATGGCTGTAAAACATATGCACGTCAGACAAAGGATATTTCTCGAATAGCCCGACTGTGAACTAACCCTGTCATTTTGGGCAGAATGATATCCATGAAGACTACATCGAACGGCGCAGAATTGATCTTGGCGATAGCCGACTCGGCATCTGTCACTTGATCAACTTCACATCCGATAAGTTGCAAGAAGCGGATTGCAAGGTTTCGCCTACACAATGCGAACATTTAGGAACCGTTTTCTGTTCAGATAGACAGCGACTTACGAAACAGCATCGTCCTCGACAACCAACACTCTTGGCGCTTTGGTCCACGACAGGGAGGAAGCCCAGTTACTCAGAGTGTTACGCTTGGTGGGACCAACCTCCTTTGATGGTGGAACGGTAACCTGTAATTGTTCGTCGCTCATTGCGACATGTGGCATCGGCATGACAGATCCGCCGTTCTGATAGCCGGATGCAGCCATATTAGCGTTCTGGCCAACTAGCCCCGTGCCGCCAGGTAGAGAGATGTCCAACGGATTGCTGGTGTCATCGCTGCCTAGACCGAGCAATGGCGTCGAGTCGGCGGAGACCATTACCGAGGGTTTGACATCATTTGACATATCATCAGTGACCCAAGTAGGGCCGTTTGTCGTCGATAAGGGCTGATCCATATACGGGAACATTGCCGGAACCTGTTTGACATTCCCGGATATACCTCCAGAGGGACCGATCGTTTGCGCCAGATTAGCCGGCAAACGCTCTTCGAGATTCAAAACGTTGGGATTCCCGTTGCCGAAAGAGGCGTGGAGCGAGTTCATTCCGTCAAGTATTTCCGTGGCGCCCTCCATCGCGTTGAGATCTAGACGTTCGAACTGTTCAGCCTAGCCACTCGTCACGACGGGAAGGTTGCTCACTGGTCAAATTCTTGAAAATGAATGTCACCAGAGACGGGAGCCATTCCTCTTTCCTTCTCTCCTTTTCTTCCGAGAACTTCATTTGCTGTTTCACCGATTCCATTTGGCTTTCCAAATCCCTGATGCGCGACGACAGATTCGAGTTGAGTTGCATGAGACTCTGGACCTGCTGCTGGACCATGCTATCGCCAAAGGAGGCTGGATGCTGCGTGGAAGTTTGACTTGTTCGGGGTTGCACTGCCGGCCTCGATGACCCGGCTTCCATCGCCTGCTGTGCGGCAGCCTCTTGACGTAGTGCTGCATCGCCGTTAGCACGAACTTTCTTGGGGTTTGCCGCTTTCCGCTTTACCGGGGATATCAATCACGCACGTCAGCATAGGATGCAGAGCGGAGACGCTTTGTACTCACCTTGATCAGCTCAAGCACAATCTGTCCGTCTTGTCGGAAATCGGGATGACGAAACTCCCACCACTGTAAAGGATTCAGCCATTGCAGCTTTCGAGCAGACGATCAGACTCACCTCCTCGCCCGGTTGAGGCCGATCAGCATCCTTGGCTCTGGCAGCCTTACTACGCTTCACCTGATTTGAAATGATGTTCGTAAGTCTTCAAATTACCCGCTTCAACTTTAATGGAAACTCTCTCACCTTTTTGAAACCGTACTTGTTCAGCTGTCGGACAAACGACGAGAAATTGCAATGTCGGAAATGTTGCACGAGGATATTCTTTTCGAAATGATGCTTGTCTTTGATAATAAAACTGGCCCCTGTCGCGCCCCAATCGAGAAATTTCCCGCCTTGGCCTAATTCACCTTCCTTGGAGAAAGCTTGCATCTGAGGCAGAAATGTTCGGTAACGCAGTCGGGGGATCACAGATTACGCGGGACTTACCATTGTCCATAGCCGTCTAATGAAATCTGCTGTGCTGGCCTTCCCTTCCTTTCCAGTTCCCTCTTGAGCTTCCTCCTCTTCACCATCGTCTGATGCGATGGCAGCGGAAGCCGCCGCAGCTTTTCCTTTGCCCTTTCTCCCCGAATTCGGTGTTCCTTGAACCTCCTTCTTGAACACTTCCCTCAGTTCCAAAGGACTCTGCATGTCATTGCTGTCGGTTCGGATAACACGAACCGGTCCCACTTGCTGTAAAATTGGTCTAGAATGATGCGGTTCCGCGACAGGGATGGTAGGTGGACTTTTAGACTGATAGTTGCCACCGCTCATGGCGCTCGGAAATGTCGATGTCGACGAGGGTTGGCCGTTCTGAGAATAATATTCATCTGCACCGTACGTCTGGCCTTGATACGCCTGAGCCGTTTGGTAGTATTGCGGAGCCGAAGTGCTGGACCCGATTGGGTTGGCGGAATAAGGGTAATCGGCCTGGGGTTGTCTGGTGGCCTGAGGCGGTAACTGTTGCGGCAACTGTTGCGATTGGCCGTAAGACTGAGCTTGATAATACGTGGACCCTCCAGTATCCGATAGTTTGCCAGAATTACCATAGTAACCTTGACTCGACCCGAGATTCGGTTGTCGTGGACTCTGGGTTGGTATGAAACTCCCTTGCTGTTCGATTCCTGCGTAGGCTGCACCGTAATAGGGTTGGTTCAGGTGCGGCTGCGAATTCATGACCTGTGCCCTCGGCCGAGACCAACTTGCCGCTCTGCTGCTATCCACTGAGCCACTGTCATCGGCCGGAGCGACTGCGTACGCCTGCATGGTATTCATGGAGGCCTGTCGTGCTATTGGAGCGGTAAAATCCTTGATAGAGGGTAGACTGACATCTGGTTGAATAATGATGGTAGACGAAGCGTATGGTGGAAAGGCTCTGTTGTCCGATACTGTCTGAGTATACGATGGGTGACCTGCACTTTGCTGACTCGTGGTGCAACCTTGACGCGAAGATGTTGTCTGGTCTGTAGCAGCGAATCGACCGTGTCCGCCTGCAAGTAGCGAGCGCCAGGTACGGCTGTGAGCCCTTGGTGTTACGGAAAGCGATCGCAGCACAGGGAGACGAAACTAACCTTCCTTTGTGGGATCATACATCCTGTGTCCTAGGACGTTGTCCGGTGACGAAATATTCGAACCGGATGCTCGGTGCGTGGATGACTGTCGATCGCCTCGGAGGACGTCGGAGCCTGGGCTTGAAAGGTGGGTATAGTGAACAGCGGTGGTAAGCGTGCGAGCGAGAAGATGGTATACCAGAAGGCTGCTTCCGATATTTCGATTCGATTTGACAGCAGCACGAGCCGCACGCAGAAAGAAGCGGGGGCAGGCGGGTGAAACATCCAAAGCCGTCTTGCAATTCGGGCACAGACCTTATTTTGTTTGTGGCCGTGCTGAATAATATCAGAGTCAGCCATGTCATCCATCTTGACTTCGTTCTGTCTGTGATAATTCAACAGCTACCATGACAAGCTCGTATGGTGCAGCTCGATACTTTCCTCCTTCGCAACTGCCACTCATCTGCGGAATGCCACCTTGCTTCCATCTGCATCGTGACCGGCTCGCTGTCAAGAAAGCGTCGAAAAACTGGATCTGGTTATCTGGTTACGTAATTCTCCAATAGGGCTTGGCACTCGCGAGCGTCAGCACACTCATCACTCAGCTGTACCTCCGATTCTACGATGCTGCAAGGTCTGCAAGGTTCGGACAAGGACCGATTTCGTTAGACCTCTACATACCGATGGCTGCTATACCGGACACGACCCCTCCAATGCATCGAAATGCCACCATACGTCTACCCCGCCTCTGCAACCGCTCTCCTGTCCTTCTCCGAACTATGCGTCGATCCATCGGCCACACACACCGTCATCTTGGCAGATGCGACGCAGGCTCGCTCAAACTTTAGGAATGCGTTGAAGGACGTCGAGGTCAAGAATGCGGATTGGTTGATTGTGTTGGATGTGAGTCGACCTTCAGCCGCGGTGGCACGACAGGGAGGTGGACAACGCTGATGGAAATCCCAGGCAGTGCAAGGTTATCTACCGTACCTTTTGGGCACTGTCAACAGCTTAGAAGCGGATGTTCTGCTTCAGAGGAACGAGCCGGGTAAGTAAACTCGGAGCGTTGTTAGTGAGAGCGATGACGCTCATCAATGAGCTACCCGTAAACAGCATTCCCGTGGAAATCTATAGTATCATCTTCGTCTCACGGAACATCATCCCTCGCAAACCTTCCCGCATTCGGCTCCGAGCTCGTCATGACTCTGACTTGTTACGCCGCAGCTCTGAGCAACCTTGCATACGACACCCTCAGAGACCCTCTATCAGCTGGAAACGCAAGACTGCAAGACCGACAGCGAACAACGTCAGCCGCGGAAGACAAGCGCAAAGTCGACAAGCTGGCCCAAGCCGCTGATATGCTCTGCCGCGCAAGTGGTCTCTTTGATCACGTTGCTCAAAAGGTCCTGCCCGCGTGGGAGGCAAGGATCGCCGATAGTACAGATGTCAAGGGGGGAGCGTTCCGGATCGGAAAGGGTAAAGAAAAGATGCCAGGAGAATTTAGTCGAGATGTTCAGCGTGCTCTTGCAATGTAAGTGCGACAAGTGAGTATAGCCACCTGCCTCATTCCGAGAAAGCTAACGATGTTGTTTTTCGCAGGCTCGCCCTCGCAGATGCGAATGCTGTGGGTATCGAAAAACTGCTCTCCCCATTCCATGCGAGTATCACGTTCCAGTCGACGACTCTTCCATTACCAAAAGGACATCCATCGCCGGGCCTCTTGGTCAAGTTGCACATCGAGGTGGCAACATTATACTCCTCTGCCAGAAATCTTTTGAAGACGATGAAAAACTCGAAAGGTTCGGCTCTGGAAGGCTTGAACATTGATGATGACATCGAACCGGGCTTGATGGCGTATTTGCGGAAGGAATGGGGTATAGCAGAGGTTAGAAGCCGGAAATGGTTGGCAGTGGAAGCAGGGGAACACGTTTCAGGAGAAAAAGTGGGCCAAGCCATTGCCATGCTCAAAGATGCTCAAAGTCGTCTGGACGATTTGCGAAAGCACGGAGACATTGGTGCGTCAACGATAAAGAAGATGAAAGGTCTCAAGATCGGACTCGGGTCCTCTGGAAAAGAGGAAAAAACGGAACGAAAAGGCAGAATCGCGCAGGAGATGGCAGATATCGATTCTTTTCTCAAGACATATACACATATGAATAATACAGTCAGTACATCCAAACCCGTGTGTACTCTATACAGCAGTAATCTCAAGGACCTCTGCCTGCCTTTCCCAGGTATCATTCCAGCCTATACCGTCGATTGCAAGCGTACAGGCATCGATGCCAGGAGGTCGGCCGATCCTATCCAGCAAACCATTCACGCCGCCTCCGCCTGCCTTTGGACCGGGCTCCGCCACATATATCCCTGCAACTCGGAAGGGAACGATAGATCCGGGTGAAAGTGAAGATTCGTCGCCCACCCCATTTCAGTCGGAAACTTCAGGCACGTATGCAGGAGCTGGAAATTATTTCTGAGTTGTACACGGGGTTATAGACGAGCATTGCGTTTCGTGTTTCCCAAGAGTTATCAATCAAAAGGAATCGGTTTCACGCCGCTACGCGGTTGAAGCAGCCCCTGGGTCGAGCTTCCGTCACCTTTAGCCGCAGCTGAGGCGGCAAATATGGAAGGCACTGAAAACAGACCACGGTGTTCAGAAGAGGTTTCGAAAATGCAGTCGTCGCAGCACTTACCCGGAATACCACAACAGTCCATGCTCCAACCCGGTTCTGTTTTGGGATGTATATGCCCATGCTCATCCTCCATTCCAGCTTCCTCTGCTTCCAGACTTGGGTCATTGGGGAAAGGCAGCAGCTTGCCGAAATAAAAGTGCTGCATTACGGGCAACTTGCCAAGGACTTCGGCTTTGTACATTTTGATCATTCCTTCGTTGACCTTTGCCCATGTTTTGACCTGAAAAGACACATCGCGATCAGCGTAAAATTTCGGGGAAAGCAAGGCGTGATGTCGTACAGCTGAGATATCGTCCAACATTGGGGAATGCCATCGGAGGGAGGCCGTCTTGATCTGGCGACAGGGAAGATCGTCAAAGTCGGCGCCTGTTATCGAATAGACAGGTGACGTACTGAGTTGATGAACTGAATGCAAGCAAAGTACATATAGTCTTTGGCAAATGCCTCCAGGACTTCAGGGTCGTGAATGGCCTTTGGCTTTAGGTACTTGTGGTCTTGGAAGTAAGGCAAATCGTCAAACATGTCTCAAGGTATTGCAAAGCCGTAGCTTACCTGCTACTTGACCACTGCCCCATAGGAACGGTAAGAAGTGGTAATCATCGAGACCCCATACACCATGCGATCCGGCTGGCTCCAGCCAATATGTACTCTGCAAGACCCTCATGATAGTGATGTAACTGAAGTATATGCTTCCCAAGTCAGCACACATTCCTCGTCTCTCGAATACAGACCTGACGTACCGCCAAAATATCTTGAGCACTATCGCTTGATCATCAGCCTCACTGAGTACGCCGAGTTTACGAAGGCACAATCTGCATCCAGCTAACATCAGTCATGGAGGACGCAAAGGCGACGAGAGGGATAAACAACCACTCACAGCCAACAAAGAAAGTTCAACTCCATCCCGCTGCCATAATCGATACGTGTTCGATTTCCCCATGATTCGTCGAAGTAGACACGCAATTCCGGGATCGAATCCTTGTCCTCCAGGAAACCAGCAGAGACCAGTTTTTTGTGCAGGTCTCCCGATTTCTGGAGTAGAGAGTTGTCAAGTCAGCTTGCTGTCGATGTTGAGAAAGCAATCCACGAGCATCTACCTGTTCAACCTTGTCGTAGAAAGTCTTGAATGCAGGATTCCCAAATCTCGAAGCTGCGTTGTCCACTGGAGGCGTTTCTCGGGCTATCTTTTCTACCTCGTCCAGGATTCGCAAGATGGCTTGAACGACCTGCGCACGAATCACTGCTCAGTTGTGAAGACAAGCGGACAAACAGTGGAAAAGCGCCTTACAGGTGAATCCTCCTTTGCATCTGATAGCTTCTTCCCAACGATTGCCGTGTTCAGCTCTTCCACAAAGTTGACGATATCGCTGTACGTATCACTGTCTTTGAATGCCGTTAGATGAGCCGGCGAGAGTATCCGCTTTCGTGGAAGTTCGTCAGCAGCAGGCGGGGCAGTTGCTGATGGTTGGGCGTCCGCGAGTGGTGAGGAAGAAGCCGCTTCGTCGGTGGGCATGCCGTGCACCATTGCTTGTCCTCGGTCCCGTATATCTAGTGAGCTTGAAGATGATGGATGATGATTGACCAGAATTGACCAGATCTGAAGAGCGACGGATTGTAGGAGAAGACAAGGGAAACGACACAACAGTCATCAATCAAGTCAAAGGTGATCGGAATTGTTTCACATGACGCTTCTTCCGCTGAGGTAACCCCGGTATAGCATGACCTCGGCGACAGCAGTGATAGAAGTATAGAAGTGATAGATGGTTGCTTGCTACATATAACATAGATTGGCGTACTCGTCTGATCAGCTGTGCTCACATCCATAGACAGACATGGCTGAAGTTGTCTGGTGAGTGCACCCGTCTCGCCGCGTTCGATATGACGGTTCTCAAGTCCTTTTGATCCCTTTGAATCGTCTGTGCCGATGCAGGGACATTGTCACTCCCGGCTTGCAGAGACTCGGGCTCTACTCGCCCGCTGACCCCAGTGCGTATTTTCTGGGCTGGTCCCTCTAGGCGATTATTTGACACCGCGTCCCTGCTATCTCATTAGCATATGGCAGATACCTCATTCCTCCGTGGGCGCCTGAACAAGAACTCGACAACGATACAAACATTATCACAACCCGTCGACGAATATTCTTTCCCTTGAATGCGCCCGCAGCTAGCGTTCATGTCGAATACAGCGAGGATGTTGAACTCGTTCCTGAAGAGCTGTCTCGAGAGCGCCAAAGGACAGGTCGATGGGTCTTTTACAAGACATGGGAGATGAAGCCAGAGGCTTTGGAAGGCAAAGACGCGGGAGGCAAGGGTGTCGACATGGTCATGGTTCACGGTAAGTATCCTTAGTCTTGTGCCTTGCAATTGCATAGTGCCGTATTCTTATACCTTCTGATGGGGATGAAACAGGCTTGAATGAATATGGGTAAGAGCTAGATGTCATGACATTCTTGGGCAACATCATTGACGGAATATTTCTGCTATGAAGGACACGGTACGCCCCACACCTTCGAATGTTCCTCGAGGTGGGCTTTAGGGTCATCATCCCAGACATGCCTTCGGTAAGTAAATTTGATGCGTAGCAGAGATCGTGGATTTGACTCCTCTATCCCCCTACGTAGTATGGACGTTCGACAGGGTGAGCTCGATAAACCAAGCCGACTTCAATAGCGTAGCCTGACTGAGTTGAATGTCTCTGCTCAGCATCCACGCCAATCTGCCCGATCCGCACCTGTTGACAGCAGCGGCATATGCCGTGCTGCAGGACGTGGTTAGAGTCGATATCAGCAATGGCAAGAAGCAGAGGGAAGTCTTCTTGAACGGAGCGTGAGTACAAGGTACGTCCTATCTGATATCTCGAAGCTTACACTTCTCTTGTCTATAGATCTATGGGCGGATGGACGATGTAAGCTTGACGAAGATCCTTTCCTTGACAACAGCTCATTCGCTCCCCTTTGTCTTGCAAGCCTGTATTACCTGATGTATGTCTCCAGAACTCTTCCTTGTTCCATCCATTCTGATATACCATTCCGCACCATCTAGCACCTACCCATCGACTTCTGATGTCAACAAAATCGCAGAATCGGCGACTAAAGAGCCGGCAGGAACAAAGCCAGATACTCAAGAGGAGTACCGGCCGAAGATTGCGGGCGCGTTCGTGATGTGTCCGTTGGTAAATGGTGAGTTCTTCGAATATCGACAGAATTCTGTGCGGAGTTGAATCTCATTTCCGTTATCGCCAGTCGCACCGGCATCCAGGCCACACTTCCTCGTCGAGGGTCTCGCAAGAGTAATCGTCAAGTTCGCAGGTAGCTTGCCATTGGCAGAGGCCGTAAGGGGTGAGCTTGGATTTGTACTTTTGACCTCAAGCAGTCTCAAGTCTGAACTATCACATCGTGATTCAGGCAATGTAAGCGACGATCCCAGAGTTGAGGAGGAGTTCCGACAAGATCGTAAGTCCCAGTACGCCTCTGTTTTGGAATACACCCATTGACTGTCATGCGATCTAGCTCTCACATACAAAGGAAAGCTACGAGCCTCAACTGGGATATCCCTCCTGCAAGGCCTAACCCAACTGGCAAAGCGAGCCGAGGAGATCACACTTCGTAAGTGGTTCCCGGGAATGTCTCTCTTCAACTGCAATCTGAACATGGCCGCGCGACATATAGCCATTCGAATCGTTCACGGTGACCACGATCGCGCAACCTCGCATCTGGCGACTGTGACCTTTTTTGACCGTATAGCAAGCAAAGATAAGGAAATCAAGATTTATGAGGGTTATGAGCATGTCATGTGCAAGGTAAGCAGCATGAGCATCCCCCGGAAAATACGCTATTGCTGACCTGAATGACTATCCATAATTGTAAAACCAGGTCGGTATAGATGAGGAAGATGACCGCAAACGGCAAGCGGTGCTCGCGGATTGGAAGGGCTGGTTGCTCAAGCGGGTGCGGATTGACCGAGAGTCGGGCTACAATCCCGAGGCGCAATGAACCGGACATCGATGCTGTTTCGAGTGTAGACAGCGTGTAGACCAGCGCTGCGATTGTATAGCATTCGTTATAAACATGCGAGAGTAGTCGTGTCGTGATTGTCCGAAAAGACAGCGTTGGCCGTCACCGACAGAAGGGTTGGAACTCGTATAGGATATATCAACCAATTGAGAATAGATGGCAAGCAAACTGAAATGGAAATAAGAGGAAATTGTCTGTTGTTGGGCATAATTGTACTACAAGAACTTGCAACCCCGTCCACCCGATGCCTGCGGTACTAAACGCAGGCACCCAGTACACACCGACGACGCTGCACCCAAGACTCGTTGCGAAGGTTGTAACCCTTCCGTTCTACACCGCGAAAATGACGGTCAACAACCTAGTGAGATTGTTCGCGCTCGACCAGAAGAGGGAGGCGAACGATGATGCAGATTGCTGATGCTTTTGTGCGGTGAGGTATTTTGCGTTAATGAAGAAAGAGGCTCATTGGAATGCGGAGGAATCAAGAAGACGATTCAATGTTATAAACTGGCTGGCAGGGAGGGGCCGAGGTCCCGATCGCATTTGCGCTTCGGAAAAAGATCCCCTCACGTGACTCGCCAGTTTCTTGCGCTTTCTCGCTTCATGTTTCATCTTCTTCGGGTTTCGGCGGCGCTTCTGAAGCTTTCTGAAGTCAAAATCTGGCGACGGCTGCGCGGCTGAGAAGCGATTTTGATGATTGGAAAAGGAAAGCAGCTTTCACGCTATCACTTCGTGCTTCAAGGGCCCTTGCACTGCCTTCTTCGTTATCTGATTCCACGTACATGGCGCATTCATTCGGTCTCATGATAAGGTCCGCGAAAAACCGAGGAAGCTAGAGGCAGGATATAATGGTTACGGGTCTTCATCTTTGCCCACCAGACAACTGATGAACCACCATACTCGAGCATATCAAAGCAAGTCTATGATGGAGGAATCACTCGTATTCGCCATCGGCACACCGCCCTCTTCGACCCCTCCTTCGTCCAACTCAGGCGCAGAGCGTTCGGGGTCTCCTTCAGTCCTAAATTGCCTACCTTTAACGTCATCCACCCTCATCATTTACTCACGCTCGTGTGCAACGATGAATACTCCTCCTGTGACCCCACCATTGACAATGTCCTGTGCACGATCTTCTTCACCAAAGCCTGTCTCGTTACTTCATCCATCCTTGGAGGGGCGCTTCGCCTCTGCAAGCGTTCCTATCCGGTCTTTGCCACAAAACGATGATACCGGCCGCAGACCAACACTCTGGAACGCAGAGGAAGCGAACGTAAAACCCATGCTTGTCCCAACCATACTTGTCACATGTGTTTCTCCGATCGTGGGCACCCTTGTATCGTCGGTCGGGAGTTTGCAAGAATCAAGGATATTTTCCACTTCCACTGCAACAAGGACGTCTGAGTCGTTACGCGCAGGTGTTATCGCTGGAGCATGGCTCCATCCTGAGTCCGCGAGAGACAATCCTTTCACAATCTGGGTCAAGTACATTCGGCAGATCTTCAAGGCCAGACTATATCTCATATTGCTCAATGCAGAGACGGCCTTAAAGAAAGCCTTATCCGAAGCTCTTGGATCCAACTCGTGCTTCTTTTTGGGGGAGTTTCTAGGCCGGTTCCCGCGGTATACTCGAGCCCACGAGCTGATTGAAGGGTTGCTAGCAGGATTTTGGGCGGCTTCCGTCCCTCAGACGTCTGGCACTGAACGTCCCTTAGAACCTTTGGATTTGTCGGGTGATCTGGCAATGACAATCCATCGTGAACTGCACGAGAAGCTCCGCGATTTAGAGTTGGATGCAAAGGGTCGGCCGGATATGCTGGTCTCAATCGACTCGACTGTGGACAATGCGATTGTGGCGCGGGGAATAGGTGTATTGTACCACTTTTGGTATAACAGACTTGACACTCCTAACAGTGCTTCGAACGCTGGATTGCGATCGAACTGGAAGGTCGAAAGGGGGCAACCTTCTGGAGGAGAAAGAGAAAGAGTCCTGCTCACACCCGTTCTTCAGCAACTTGAGGGCCGGTCCTCATTCCGAGACTTAACCCTGATGCTCTTGAACAGGATGTTCCTGAAATTGATAGAAGACTTGCAACCCGAGTATGGCACTGACACCGACTCCTTAGGTTATACTGACGATGAACTAGAGCTGGGCAGCGATGACGAAGACGGAAGTGCGAAACGGCTCAAGCTGAGCTGAGAGGAGATGGAAGATCCGAGCGGACCAGCCGACGTTTATGCCGGAAGAGCACTCTCCAAGTGTGTGGAGGCCGCAGCGTGGTTCCTTCTTGGGGTCAATATAAAGATAGTCGTACGAAAAATCCCATATGCCATAGGAAGCGCTCACTGCTTGTTGGCTTTGTTGTATCCTGATTGTTCCGTCATTCTCTTGACTTCTGCCAACATTTCATCTGTACCCGCACCCTTTCGACCATGCATCCTCTTCCCACTGACGGGTCCTGTCTGTGCTCCTTCTCCAATGTAGCTGGGCAGGATATCATGCACGCTCTTGAGCACCCTTCGGGGATTATTTACGCTTGCATCACGGCTGAACATTGATGTTGTTGTGTTCGCGGGAGGAAACTTGGTCAAGAGTTCTGAAATGCTGATTCGATCGATTGGCCTATTGGGGTCGGATGGATCGGTCTCGACGTTGTCGTTCTTGAGCTGCTTGACTTGATCTCGGGTCACCGTGAACATACTCTCCGGAAGCTTTTCAAGGAAGAATCCCTGAATGTACCCTACCCAGAACGGTAGCGAGATTATGAGGCGGCGTGAAGCCAGACCAGCATAGTTGAGGGTGATCTTCATTAAATCTCGGTATGTGAAGACTACCATATTCGGCGGGAGTTATCAGCGAACTTTCGATTGTTGGCGTTGAATCGCGAATCTTTGGCGGACGTACCTTCTGGACCACCAGCCTCGACGATCTTTCCGCCCACCTGATTGACGACCTCAAGATCGTCTCGAGAGACAACTTCCACCGCTTTTGCCACATCTCCCACGTAGATCGGCTGGAATCGAGAGCGCCCGCCACCAAAGACAGGCAAAAAGGGGAGAAATTTGGCAAGTTTTGCGAATCTCTGTAGACATGTTAGAGTACCGTCAGCTGGACTGGACGCCCGATTTTCCCGCCGGATGTGCCACGTACGGCAAAGAACTGGTCTCCTGGTCCAAACACGAGCGAAGGTCGAACGATAGTGGCATCTGGGTGCAGCGTCCTGAAAGCTCTTTCGGCTGCCAGCTTTGTCCTTGCGCTGAGAGAATTGGTTGGATGCGAACCTGTCGGAACCATGCGGAGATGTTCGTTACTTACTAGGGCGTTTCTCCGCCGTCAATCCCCAAAGCGCTAACCATGACCACCCGTTTTACGCCTGCATCCTTGGCTGCTTGTGCGACGTTCTGCCCGCCTTTTTCCTGTAGCTCTATGAATTGCTTCTCCGTACCGGTAAGGATGCCCACTAGGGAGATGACGGCATCTGCATCTTCTATCGCTGGTAATATGGTCGATAGCTTGGTAATGTCGACTTGTACCGGTGGTAATAGCTGATTGCCGAGATGCTTCAAAGAGGAATATACTGGCACATCCTCGTTATACATTAACTGCTGAAACGATTTTCCAAGTGAAAGTGCACTTACGTTTTTCGGGATTTCTTGATGCTAGGACGACGGTATTCCTACTATCACTTATCAGTGCTTTGGCGACGTAAGATCCTAGAAGCCGGTGACCGTCGAGCTTCAGTACTTCAGATATCGACAATTCGACATGCATAGTGAAGCACTAACCGACGAATCCTGCGCCGATAATAACGATCTTGCGTTTCTTCTCAGCTCCCCTTACAGACGAAGAACTAAAGCATCGCTGTCTTCCTCCGTTCAAGTTCGCGGAAAGACTGCTGGAAGTTGTTGGACGACATCGAGAAAGCATTTTCAATGAGGTTCGTAGCATGGGAGCTTCGTGTCTTGCGATGTATGGAGACACGGAGGGAAGCAGGGTTTACGACTGGTTTCTGTCGTTTATGTCGAGGAGTCAGTTGAGTAGTCACAAGTACTGCCTGGATTTCAGGACGCAGAAGACAGATTGTTGGATTGTTGGGATCGATACGACAGCAGCTGGATCGATCGGATGATGACGAATATGGAATATGGGATATGGGAATGTGGGGGCAATGGGGTCGAACCGCGCTGATATCTACAGTATAAGCATCCTCCTCCTTCTGTTGTTTGCATCGTTGCCAGCCTCCAGAAATCAAAGCAGAGTCTGGTAGCAAGACGCCTAGTCAAATTTCTGCCTCTCTACGCTGCACGGGTCCACAACACGCCGACCGCTTAGGGTTATTGCTTCCCGAGCGCGTTTCGCGCCCTCTTGTTTACGGCCATCCGCACGTTCCATATATCACGCCCCTGCCGTATTGTATATGAACTCTGCCTGAATCCCACCCCTGCCCATGCCATCGGACATCCCGTGAATATGCCCTGCGTCATTGAAGGGGGGTTCTCAGCGCGCAGCGGAAGGCGGTGCAATCTCCTATGAACTGCGTTGCGGGAACTATCCGCCATCATATGCGAAACAGTATAATTGTCATCCTGGATGGATAGCCTTTGCTGATGACTGTCTACACCACATCTCGCTTATGCCAAACCAGCGTCCTTCATAGCCTATATAATTCCCCGCCGGTCAATAATTTGCCTGCGAAAACAAAGGCGCGCTCGACTCACCTTCAACATCAAAGCACCAATCTGGGCCGGCGAGCTAGCAATAATGGCACCGGCCTTTTCCAAAGCGGCAGTCTTATCCGATGCGGCACCCTTACCACCACTGATGATAGCTCCGGCGTGACCCATACGACGACCGGGAGGAGCGGTAGCACCGGCGATAAAGCTGACGACGGGCTTGGGGTTGGCTCGGGTCTTGTTGTACCTTTCCAAGTATTCGGCAGCCTCTTCTTCCATGGAACCACCGATTTCACCGATGAGGACGATACCTTCCGTTCGGGGGTCATCCAGCAAGACCTTGACGACGTCGATGTGTTGAGTTCTGATAATAGGTGCGAATCATTGTTAGCGCCAATGGGCGTAATGGTGTATCTGGCTCTCGCCTGCTTACCCGGGGAAGGGGTCACCGCCGATACCGACGGTCAAGGATTGACCAAGACCGACCAAGGTGGTCTGGTTGACGGCTTCGTACGTGAGACTAACAAGCACAATCGGAGTGAGCTGTTGTACAGGGTCGGCTGATATCCAAAGCACAACTCACGTTCCAGACCTCGAAACGACACCAATCTTTCCCGGGCTGAAAATATGACCGGGCATGATACCCATCTTGCAACCCTCGGAAATAATACCGGGACAGTTGCCGCCGACCATTCGCGACTTGGACTGCGATCGAAGGGCTTGCTGAATCATGAGCTGATCGCGTTGGGGAATGCCTTCGGTAATGGTGACGATCAAGGGAATTTCAGCCTCGATGGCTTCGAGGATGGCACCGGCGGCACCGGCGGGAGGGACGTAGATGACGGTGGCGTCGGGTTGGGCGTCTCGGACGGCCTGCGGAAGTACAGAAACGAGAGATTTAGCGGGACGAGACGGGATGCGTCAATGCTGCGAGGGTAACTTACATCCCTGACAGTGGCCCAAACCGGCAAACCCAAATGTTCGGTTCCAGGTTTCTATGACGTAGTAATATGATTTCCGGCGTCAACGACCCGTTCACGGCATCCAGTAACGCTCTTCTGAGAGTCGTCGCACCTTTGGGTTGACACCACCAATGTAGTTGTTCTTGCCGGCGACCTTTTCAGCGAATTCGATGGATTGCCTGGCGTGGAAGGTACCCTATAGACGTCAGGGAAATGGAGTCTATCAGCCTCTATCCTTGAAACAAGACATATCCCCTCGGGTCCGCCTTACGGTCTTTCCGGTGAAACCCTGAACCAAGACTCGGGTGTGGTTGCCTGAAGCGAGTTTGGACGATTGCAAAATTCGGACAAGGTGACAAGTGGATCATGAGTATGCGCAGTAGGCAGGGAGAGGGAATCAGCTACTATCCATTCAGCACGCACGGCGAGTTACTAACCGATCAACAGGTTCTTGATGGTATCATCGTAGGACCTCCTTGCCGGGGTCGTAGAGAAGGCTCGGGCGTTGGACGCAACGGTCTTGATAGATTGTTTGGCAGCGAACATGGTGACGGGGCTCTTAGTTCGGAGGAGGATACGAGAAGGAATCGAAGCAAAACAGAAGAGAGGACGAAGAGGATTGATATTCGCGTCTCAACCACGTTGGGCTGAATTCTTTCCGCTTGGCCGGCTCATCCACGCGCCGTGTAATTCCGAGGAGTGGCTTCCGCGGGCAGGGGCAGGGCGAGAGTTACGTAAGCTGGGGTTGTCGAGGTCTTATTCTTCTGCGGGGAAGTCCAGCCCGTTATCCTTTGTTCCTTGTTGTATTCATTGCAAACAACATCGCTTCCGCTTCTTGGCTTCGGACCCTACTTCTCCCTTTCCCGAATTCCCACCTTCATGATGTCGTCCATCTGCCGTGATAGTCGCCGGAGCTATGGGAAGGGCGGGCCTCATCGATCGCAAAACTTCTCCGCACCGCCTCCCACAACTACATCAACAGCGAACAGCACTAGAGGCAGCATTGTCTGCAACTGCGCAGTTCCCCAGTATACAGACAGTCAGGTAGGATCCGTCAGATGGTTCCTACTGTCGCTTTCGCTGACTTTACTCCCACCTCCCTAGAGCTATCTCGATGAGAAGAATCAGCAACATTCATTGCTGCCTTTGCACTCGCAGGACCTCTCTACACCGCTCACAGCAAAGCGCCGAAAGCGAAGTATCGTTCGGAGTCTCACCCCATTCGTTGTATCTTTCGGTGCTACTTGGATCATCCTGAACACCTTTTTCGGTAGAAACGCGGCCCTCGTGACCCGGACCGGAAGGACACCATCATTGACAACGACGTGGCAAAGCGTATCTCGACCATGGAGTGGTGGCAAGAAAGCTAAGCTCGTACCCTTGCGACCGCTGTCGCTCGAGGCGCAGAACATCAAAAAGCAATGCGAGTCGCTCCCGTCATTTCCCAAGGATGTATATCGGGACAGAATATCCCGTGTGCGCAAGGTGCTTCAAGATATCGGTAGCGATGCCGATAGGCTATCACCGCTTGCGGAGGACGTATCTGCAGGCGACATATACATCCTGGAACCAGGAGCCTCATCCCAGTACTTCACCGGTATCGGCTCCCAAGAATGGCATGTCAGCGAACGTCCATTCTTGTTCCTCATCAGCTCTCGGCTCGATGACAAGCACAGCAAAAAGAAGACCGTCCTATCCATCTTGACGCCGGCGTTCGAGGCTTCCCGGGCGAAGCTTTTGAGCTTGCCAGGATTGGACAAGGAAAGCGAGGTCGACTTTATCGAATGGAGGGAAGAAGAGAACTGGGCAGATGTGCTCGTGCGGCATCTGAATACACAGACCGAAGTTACAGAGGCGGGCGACGAACTTGGCGCTCGACAACAGCTGAAGCTGCATTTCGATCCGGCAGTCCGGAGTTTTATTCCTGCGGGGATCGCCCATGCGGCAGCTGCTATCGGGAATGAGGGTAGTAGCGCCCGAATAGTGACGGACGTTGCAGATCCTCGGATACTGAGCGTGCGGGAGAGGAAGTCGAAAGATGAGATTGCGGTGTTGAAGTGTGCGAATCAGGTGAGTTCTTGCCGCAGATTCGTTTGTCTCGAGTACCAGGACTGATAAAGAAATGACATGGTACAGCTCACACTTCAAGCTATCAAGGCTACCAAAGATGCCATGTTCTTCGGCATCAAGGAAAGCCAAACGTCGAATAATTTGTCACGGTATTTCGAAGAGCTGGGCATGCCTGGAGGCGAAGGACTGGTCTTGTTCGGAGGTATGTGTTGTGGACGTCCTTGTGCCGGTCAGAAACTTACGAGTTGCCGCATCAGAGAACGCAGCGTTGCCGCATGGCATAGGCACAGATAGATCGTTGACGGAAGAGGATTTTGCGCTTATTGATGCTGGAGGACAATTCCGAGGGTATACAAGCGATATCACGAGGGTAAGTATCCCATCTTTGAGAACTCATGCTCAGTCACGCTAAAAACCTGTCTGCGCAGACTTTCGCACTTTCGGGTTCCAAAATTTCCGACACCCAGGATAGACTCTGGTACCTCGTCAAAGAGGCTCAAGAAGCCGCTTTACGGGCAGGGAATGAGGGAGCTTCAGGCAAGGACGTAGATGCCGCTGCTCGCGATCTCATCGAGAGTAAGGGCAAGAGACAAGCTGAGCGAGAAGGATTTACACACCGGCTGGGTAAGTTGCCATCTATGAAGCGTATGTGCCGTACTGTCGAATCTGACGTGACATATAGGTCATGGCGTTGGCTTAGCAGGTCATGAGGAACCTTATTTGGTGGGCTCCAACGATCAACCGATCCAGAAAGGAAATGTGTTCAGCGATGAACCAGGGATCTACATTCTGGGAGAAGTAGGAATTAGGCTGGAAGATTGCTGGTTTGTCAACGAGGAAGGCAAAGGGGAATTGCTCACGGAACAGGCGAAGGACTATTGGACAGTTTGAGTCTGACTGTCACGATCGGGTGCGAAGAACTCGCTCCATCTATATGGTAGCGGGTTCGAGGCGGTTCATTGTCCAGGCCATGCCGTGCATGACGTCATGAAAGACACGATCGACAATCGGTTTGAAGTGAGACAAGCGATCTGCGTCAATCTTCCCACTTCAGGCCAAAGTTATCAACCTATATATTCGGGCAAGCTCGCAACCAAGCCGCCAATGAAGTGTCGAGGCCTATCCACCAGCTTCGATCCATACATCATGTCACCTTTAGTTCAACCTGCTGGGCCCCTTATCTTGACTCTATCGTTGGACAAAACGACACATCAATTCCTCACCGGACTCCGCTCGAAATGGTTTCCGCCACATCGAAACTTTCTCTCGGCACATGTGACATTGTTCCATGCGATCCCGCCACAACGCATCAATGAATTAGACGGCTACCTCAACGGGATCTGCAAAGAAGAGAATGGATGGGAGGTGTTCATCGGAGAGCCGAAAAGGATGGGGAAGGGCGGTGTTATGGTTTCTGTCAGGGAAAGGCCATCAGGAACGATAGAGGCCATTCGAGAAGACCTCCTGAACAACATGAAGCGAAATACCAGAGCGAACGCAGACAAATTGTTAGAACAGGATCAGCGGAGGATGGGAAAGCCGCACGTAACGGTGCTGAACAAGGCAGAAAGCGAGGAGCAAATCGAAAAATGCTTGACAGAGGTGGAAGAGATATTTGAGCAGCTGAAGCAGCCAGGACAAAAGGTCGGGCAGCAAAAGGGAAATGCTATTGGATTTGAGCTGTAAGTAGAATTCCAGAGACTGAACCCCGAATTCGAGAAGATTTATCGTCAACCTGCCTCATCACAGATGGGAATACCTCCGCAATGGTTCATGGCGTCCGATCAAGGCGTATTCATTTGTTTAGAATATCAGACCTTGATCCATACTTTCCATCACCCTTCGAAGGATCTCGCGATCATTCCACCAGAGTTGCTCCACCATGCGTTTTGCGTCTACTACATCTTGCTGAGAGTCTGGGTGTTTAAGCGCTTTCAAGGCTGCGAGCTTTACCTCTACTTTCTCCAGTTCCGCGGAACAGATTGCATGGAGATTGGCACGGACCAACATCTCATTCTTTTCGGATATCCTGTCTCTCGTCCCCATTAGCACGTCGAGAAACGCCTGCAGGTCGGGGTAGTTCTTCTTGCTAGACGGATCGTCAATGTACTTTCGTAATGCGGATGCCGGAATTGAAGCGTGTATGAGACGTAAGGCGGTAAGAAGACGATGTGAAGGGTGAGCAGGAGCGGGGTCTGAGTGCAAGGTATACTCGCTAGTGTTACCGCAGATAAGACGAAATGAGTTAAACGAGGGCACTCTCACCACCAGTGCACGTTGCTTACCCGAGATAACCGTTGATCTCCAGCACCTCTCTCTTCAACTCGACAATCTCCGGACTTTCCCTGCTACGCCACGCCGAATTCACCAAGGCATCCATGTAAATCTCATTCCACGGGTTCCGCCCGTCGTCGACTGGCACGAATCCATATTCCGAGAATAGCGTCTCGTCGGAATGCGCTCCGTACGCAAAGACAATCTGTTCTCCTTTCTTCAAACCCTTTGTCGGTGCACGTATCTGGAGAGTTCGTTGACGCCAGCTCGAGGGGCCGCCGTTCTTCGGCCTTGGCTTCCCAGATTTCTCGGGAGGGATGTCGCAAGCTGACTCCTCGACCAGTTGAACACTGCATTGCGGGACATGCTCAATCGGAGCGTCTTGCGCATCGGAGTCGGAGCTGTCTATTCGCAGATGGGTGTGATTGGCGAGATCAAGCAAAGGTCCCATCGTATGGTTCTGTTGCTCGCTGTCTGCTTCGCTTCGTGGCCGTTTTTCGGCCATGTTTCGCTCCGCGTGCATCGTTTTTGGAATCGGTGGAATGTCAAGGTCCAGGTATAACGTTCGGGTATTGACTGAAAACAAGCTATCGGACTGAGAAGCTGTTACGATTTGATTGAAGTTGTCGACTGACCATTTAGCCAACTCCATAAAATGTCTTCCTCTGTCACTTTGGCCCATCTCTCTTCCATAGAACAGCCGGATTCCCTCCCGATCGACAGAGACACGCATTGAGTCATGACTGCTACATCCTCTCTATACCTCTCCAACATATCCTGCAACTTCTCATAGGCAGACGGAGGTACACATCTCTCCGCCAAATCGTTCAGCAAATCCCAGTGCTGTGAATCTGGAGCGCCAGAGACGGGCTCTAGGAGCCATGTAAGCGGATGCCAAGGGCGAAATGAAGTTGGTAAAGTATCTAGGTAGGCGGCCCAGGGACAGTACCGAGGACGTCCCTTCTGCGCAGAGGAATGGCGGTTGAGAGTCAGGTACAGACACAACGTTTGTGTAGTGTTCATTTGCTTTGCTGAGTCCTTGGATTCCTGTCTTTCTCGTTTGTGAGACGATGAATGCGGGAGCATATTGTGAGGTATGGTGATGGGGTTGGGAGCGCCTATTGACTGCGCATCGCTGTCCGAGCAGTCAATGCTCCTTGGATGCAGTAGCGTCACAGCTGGTAAGGTCAGGATGGTCGATTCTGGCTACTGCCGATAATGAGTGACCTGAGAACAGTTCGTTAAAGATCCGGAAGGGCTTACTGCGATATCCTCTTTTGCGAATAGCCCCCTTCCTGCACCTAAAGTTCAGCAAGAACAGCTCAGTATGACATGAAGACCGCACAGCACCGTTTGGACTTTACCAGGAATTTGGCGGAATTCGACCTTCATGTCTTTACGCTGCCATCTTCCTTGAGAGATATCTTCCATCCAGGCTGTCAAACGGCTCCATTTTTCTTCCTCGGGATCCATGTCGAAGCGAATATCTGTAACTTGCGCCGTCCTATATCATGAGAGCAATGCTAAGGCAGGCAGACGAATCTGAATGCTTCATTCGTTCATTCGTCGAACGTCAAAGAATCAAATAAAACAGCGCGGTCTGATCGTATTCGATTGCAGCGCGTCTCGGAGGAATGACGAGGACTTGACACGTCAAACAGCAGTCGACATAGCTAGTATATCGTTCAACTCGGTGCATTCACTCTACCATTCCAGTTTCAACCTCACGAGCCGAGGCAGACAGGATGTCTTCGGTGTACCCCACTTCGTATCCGGGATCGCCGTCGTCCCCTCTCTCCCCAGCACTCCCGGCATCAGGCACTTCCTCTCGTCAAGATCCGTCCATCACCACTTACAACGGTCACCATGGTTCATTCCGCCAACGCAAAGACTCTGAATTCTCGGCATTTGGGAGACAGTCCTTCGGAGGATTCATGCAGTATGGAGGTGCTGAAATGAGTCGTCAAAGCAGTCATGCGAGTCTTGCGCCGACGGATGCCACGATCCGATATCGATCACCTGATATACAGAGACGCGGCACTGGTATGATGCCCCAGTTCAGCGGTTCCGGTGGCTATCGCTCGTTGGGAAAGCAACAAAAGCGTCCATCGGATGGCAGCTGGGAAACCATGGATCCCGATGAAGTCTTTCGAAGGCTGCACGTTGGCGAGGTGAAAAAGGTTGAGGCACAACTGAGGTGAGCTGATGACTGGGCCAAGACAAAGGATGAAATTAGGCTAATCTGTCATCGAAAACAGGGCTACTGCAGGAGGTAAACAGGCCGAACTCCGGGCCATGGTTAGCGAGCGATACCGAGATCTTCTCCTCTCGACGACTCAAATTGCGACGATACACGACTCTTCTCTGAAACTCTCGCACGCACTTGATCGTATGGAAGCATTTTGTTCAAACCCCAGCAAAGGCTTACTCCTCGAGAGTGGAGTACATGCTTCCGATAAGGAGGACAGTGAAGGTGCTCTAGTAATGAAATCTGGGAAAGAGCGGAAGCATGCGGAATCGAGCCGAAAGAATCCCGACGCAGCCCAAGAAACAAATGGAAGCGCCATTACGGAACAGTTGCCTGCCGCTGCGGCAGTCAAGTTCTTGATCGACGCTCCGGAGGCGATGTATAGATTCCTGTCAGCCAGAGCCTATCTGCAGGCGGCGTTCCTCTGGCTTTTGGCCAGGACGGTGAAGGAATACATGCTGTCACCCCAGGATGAACCCTCGGAGGAGGAGCGTAACAAGGTAGGTTCTTACTCTCGGAAGTTTTGCATTTGGCGTATCGGCTTATTTCCCTGTCGTCGTATAGGTATACACGCCTCTGGTACAAAAGCAATGGGAAACACTCGTGCCGCTCCGGGCTCAAGTCGTGCACAAAGCTACAGCTTCCATGAGGGATTTGAAACGGATTTTGAAACCTGGACAAGAACAGGACCGGATTGTAAGCTCTACCCCGCCTCTTGTTCCTACCAAAATGGCTTATCCCTGACTTGCAAATCAAGACCTTCGCTCAAACACTACTGGCAGTAATGCTTCTCGACTCTAATACATCTTTGGACGCACTCAATGTTTTCCTAAACCAACGGGCGCGAGCGATTGAGGACATTTTTACATCATCACAATTCATTCGTCCCAATGTCAGCTTCATGCGGGACTCAGCCAATGTGGAAGGCAATGCCACGACACCGCATATTGATCGTCCCAAAGTACGGCACACGAGGCAAGCATCGAGACTGGACGCGGCACAGATTCTAAGGGAACTATCGCCAGCTCCTCCTGGGGCGAAAGCCTTGACTTCGCAAAGCGGAACATCGGAAACCCTGAAGCCCGATAGAAAGGACATCAAGCGTAAGATGGTTAGGGACCGCATATCGAAGGCGCTGCTCGATACCGTAAAGTGCATTACAAATACGGTCGGGATGTCGAAAGCGAGCTATCTGTCCAAGCCCGCTGCGGAAACCGATTCGAGCTTGCTGGACGACGCGATCGGCAGGGTTCAACAGGGGGAAAGAAAGGTCGGCACGGCGCAGAGGGGTTCAGGCACACGACACGCATCTAGCTCTGCTGCTCAAAGAAGGCTTTCCAGATTGCCGTCCACACAGCCGGTCGCTGCTGATGCGCCTGTGGTATCGTTGCCATACGTCTCGACCTCCACCATCTTGAAAACCTTGCCGTCCTCGCAAATGCTTCTCACATATCTACCTGAAAGCGTACAAATGTTTACGCCGTTTATTGCTCCTACATCCGGCAAATCAAAAGACGAGCAAGCGCAACAAGTCACCGATAAACTGGACTCTTGGGTTTCCGATGCGGTTAGCGACTTGGCACCTAGAATCGACATCTGGATGAGCAGGTTGGACAACATTTCCGACATCTGGAAGGTCCGCTCGCATCTTTTCCGACTACTTGATGATGTCAAAAACAACGAATCGATTGCGCTGTCGGCTCTGCAAGTGGATGAGATCCGGAAAATAGCCCAGTCGGCTTTCGAAACGAGAACAAAAGCAATTTGGCGCTCACAACTGGATCAGCTGTCAGACACAACGAGATCTGGATTGAACGACAGTCTCGAAAAGATCCGGAAAAACGATACGAGCAGTATGACTGGTGAGGACCGTTTCCGTAATCGATCGCTAGGCTCCACATTAACAGCTACCCCTTTGCATAGATTTGCATCCGTCACTCATGTACTTCTCCAGTCCCATGCACTTCCCAAGCGTGTCTGTTGGAGCTTTTATGCCAAACAGCTCCCTGCAAGCAAACTTCGTCAACGCGGAACTGCCCAGATTCCGCGACAATTTACGCACTAGACTTTCACATCGGACGCATCTGTTGCAAGAGCGCTTGCACGATCTAGAACGGTCGCTATCCATGCTACAAATGGATGCATCAACATTGGAAAGACATCGCCACGGACGCGCCCTTGCAGTGCTATACCGCAAAGAGCTAAAGAGGACGTTCTCCAAAATCTTCGACACCCTTGAAAATGCGCTCCAAGCCATCCTCCGTGATCCGAGCGGCGATCCGATCTCGGTCGATTTGGCGATGTTCGTTGGCCGATTCGCAATGCACTTAGGCACCTTGGGGATTCTGAAAAGCGAGGACGCTTCCGCATTTTCTAAAGCCGAAAAGGGCAAACATGACTTCGACGAGGACGGCTACATAGGCGATATCCAACGGAAAACGCAACAAGTGTACCTGAAATCCACACAGCCGTGGAAAGCCAGAACGCTTGAAGACGCTTTGCAAATCTTTCGCAAGGCCTTCAACTCGCAGTCAAACGCAACTCCAGATATCTCTGCGTACATTTTCAATGCCCTGGCGGATATGGTCGCAGCTGTCCTGGACAGTGGCGCAATTCAGCCTCAAAGAACGGAATTGCAGAAAGAGCTCGCAATGGATTTTGCCAATCAGGCGATATCAATCTGGAAGCAAAGCGGAACTCTCGATGGACTTTCTGAACATATTGAATGTATGGCCTTGCTGAAATGTATGGCGGGTGATGCAACTATGGAGCAAGTGAGTCGAAAGTTTCGACCATACTCTCGTGCCATTGACCGATTGACTCCATGTTTAGGCCGAGCTTGCCATACCTTATATCAAGAAGGTGCAGTTGCTGCTCCAGCCCGTGCTCGAACACGCTGTACCCGCCCTCTCGCCTTCGGCTAAGCCAGCCAAATCAGCACTGGAAACCCGCCAAGCAATCCTTCTGCCATTCGGCCAGGCACCAATCTCGCATGAATATGTGTCTGCGACCGCCGTTCAGAAACCGTCCGCGAGATTTGCTCTGCTGTCACTTATTTAGATGCCCTACAGCAACCGACTCGTAGCTGGAGATACCGTACTGTACAACGTTTGTTAGCCTTACGATTTCCGATGATGCATTATTTCTGCATACTGCCATTGCGGCAAGATCAATTTCGATTCTTTGTTTATCTTCGGTTTCACGTCGCGTTGACTTCGCAGATCTTTGCCCAGATGCTACTTCTGCTTTCGCCTCCCCGGTCTTCTCCCCATCTGACTCATGCTCGACCCTGCGGCAAGGTCGTTTTCTTGAGGGATCGGAGTCATGGAGCCTGAAGAAGGTGGACCCACCGAATAGGTGTCCGACTGCTTGAATCCTGCGACGTCCGAACCATCCTTCAGCGAGGACGTCGTCGGTGTGGAAACTCTGAGGCGAATTTTCCGAGCCGACATAGGAGTGATGTGACCATCCGATGCATTTACAGGGGGCGTCGGTGGTGTATCTGCAACATTCATCCCGGAAGATTTGTGTTCCGAGGTTAATGATCCTGCGGGTGCCTCGTGGATCGAGCTTCTTAAATTCGCGTTTGCAAGATCTCGGTTCACCTGGAAAAGATGCAGGAGGGGTCATTTCGCATGATCAAGGCGCACAGTATTTATACTTGCTGGTGAGGCGGACTTGGGGTCGTCGTGATGCATCCCCTCCTTGACCTGTCTATCATGGTGGTCATGACGGCGGTCGTGTCCGGTAATCATTTGCTCTGTTGTAGCGCCGCCGTGGCTGAGACTGAGGAGGATTTGCGCTGCATCGACCTGTATCAAAGGGGAGGTTAGCCGGCTGGTGGAACATCGAGTTTCCAACCACTTACCGAGGAGTCGGTTGGGATATGCTGGCGATCCTCGTTGATAGTCGGTAGATTGTGCACTACTTGGTGCGGTGACGGAGGATAAGAGGACGGCGCCGATGACAGTGGAGACTGGCCACCGAAGAGTGACTCCATCGTGTAGCTTTCTTCCAAGGATCCCTGGTTCATATCGGTAGCTTTTCCGTGCGTGCTATGACAGGCGGGAAAGGTGTCAGAGAACATCCGGTGTTTCGTAAGACAAACTTACTCGTGAGACGTGGTGTTTGCGGTCGCACCTTTTATACCAAGCTTTGTCCAGAAATCCAATTGGATGATCCTTTCCGGTACCTTGTACCTCTTTCCGTTGATGAACATGTTCTGGTATGCAAGCCTGCGTCTCTCGGCTTCCTCGTCTATAATCTCTACCAACCCATTGTTCCGTTGTCCCGGCTGAGTGACATTGACCACCTCAACGCCATATTTCAATATGCGTTTCTTCGGCTTTGAGGGGTGGAACAGAAATCGCGTCAACGGATTCCCGTCTGTTGCATTGCGTTGGCACTTACTAGCACCTGCGCAGCGTGGTTGGGGCACATCCATTTCCGTTGAGAACTCGGCATGTTTGCAGCTGGAGGCTCCAAGCAGTCTAGATGCCAACTCAGCGGGCAATAATCACATGTCACAATTTTTCTTCCTATCGATAGCCCTTGGGCGGTTCCAGGTCCTACGGGTGCCGCTGAACCTTTGCACTTGTAACAGAGGACGACATCTCCTTTCGACTTGAGCTTGTACGAGTCCCGCTCTTCGGGGAAACCAGCACGACTATTGAAACCAATCATTTCAGTAGAGGCCCTTGCGCATGCTTATCATCGAACATACTCGAATTTGACTGGTCGCGCTTCGACAGCGCTTCCATATGAACCGTCCGGCATTGTCTGGACTATCAACGGATGCCGAGAAAGGTGAATCAGCGAGAGAACGGTATGGATACGTCGAAACTGTAGGCTCACTTCCGGCGAAGTACGTCCGGGTAACTTCTGGAAGCCGGAACACGGATGGGTTGCGATCGTCTAGGTTCTGCAGAAGTTCCGCGAACATCCCAGTATACGGTGATATGTATGTCCTGGGCTTAAGTCGAAAGGCATAACAAATAAATCCCTGAACAGTGACTGGCCAGAACGGAGAAGTTTACTCACTCTTCTAGCAGCTCTACAAGCTTTGCAGTACCATTTATCTTCCTCTGGCAGTTCATCTTTGGTCAATGGAGGATCCAGACACATGAAATGAAATGAGCGAGGACAGCCATCGCAACAAAGGAAGCTGCCGATCCCAAAACAGGCGGCGCAATAATCATTGTTTTGCTATGGAATGACGGCACAGAAACGATATGTTAAAGACGTTTCGGAAGGGAAAGATATAGTACATACTACTGTTTCGGGAGCATTACCGGCATTTTTTTTTTCTTTCCCCTTGCCCTTATGGATGCGCCCGATCGCGTAGGGTGACGTATCCGTGCTGACAAGGCTATTGGCGCGTTGTGGGATCGATATGGATGTCCGGGGATGGCGAGGCGGTAATGAAGTATCACCGCCTGTTGCGACCGGAGGTGCTGCGGCCGGTGTCGTAGCTGCCTTGAGACTGGACAGCGAAAGTTTGATTTTAGGACCTGTGGAGCCATTTGGGCTGCTGAAAGGATTCGGCAGTGATTGATTGATCTGCAGTCCGGGGGATTTCCTTGGGGGTTGTCCATCAGTCTGCAGAGCCTCATAGAAGCTGGGAGACGGTGGTCGATCGAATATAGCAAGAGCAGCGGATGGCGGTGGGCGGAATACGTTGTGGGGGGATGCAACGTACGGCTGCTGTTGAGGATGAGCCTGCTGATTCGCTGGTCTCTGATTGAATTCTTGTAATGCTGATGCAGAACCCGGTGGAGGTCCTGCCGGAGTCGATGGCGGATCAATGCTGATCACTGTCGAATCTCTCGGGGGCGTCATAGATGTTTCGTTCCGCCATGTTGTCGAGAACGACGTATGTCCACTTCAAAATCATGATTGATCAATTGCGCGCCCAGTCTCGAATGCAACCCAAAATGCTTACATTCTGAGCGACGATCCCGTACCGTTGAACTGCTCTGGGTCGACCGACAGGGGCGATGACGCGCGAGAAAAGTCGACTTCTTCCTTGGCCACACTCCGCTTGGATCTAGCTCGCTTTTTAGGCCGGATTTCCGTGTCCGCTTCCGTCAATTCGCTGACAGATGTCGCTCGCGAAAGAGACATTGATCCGTCTCCATTGATGACCTGGTCAAAATCTGTGTCGTCCGTGGCTTCCGCCAGAAAGCCTTCTTCCGTTGAATTTCGAGATCTCGTTGATCGTCTCGGAGCGTGTAGTTTCGTCTGTCTCGCGGTCATTGTTGCTAATGAATCTCGTGATCCATTTACGTTGCTAGCTTTCCTTTTGTCGGCGTTGTCGTTGACCATGATTGTTCGTCCTTAATATATCATGGCTACGGCTATGTCATGAAGTCCAGGAGTACCGAAGCGGGCTGAAGCGCGTGTCATAATGAGCATGAAACAGATGCAATCGGTCGCAGATCGATATTCCTGACTCACAGCAGACGTAATATGATCAAAACGCTGGAACTCGGCCTTGGTATGAGCGGTCAACACAACTATTCACAGTAAAGGATGCCACGGGCCAGATACCTGCCGCGATCAGTGATTGTTGCGTTGAGCTATTGGACATCATCACTATCCCGCAGAATGGTGCGTTCGATCGCTCAACGTTGCTGAGCCTGAGCCCTCGCGCGTTCAATGCGCGCTCGACTTGTAAGGTGCCGAGCCAGTATGCTGCCAGTCAGCCAGTGTTCAGTAGTGTGCACTAACTGCTTCAGGCTTGCTGATGCCGCAATATGCTTGCCCATCAAGCTCAATACCCTTTGGCCTGGTTACGTTTTCTTTCGTCTTTACGTCCGGCTCGCAGGTATATATATATATAAAACGATAATCGCCCGTGGGCGGCGTTCAGTCATGCATAGTCTGCGTCACGCGTACGGCTGTGGCAGATCTTACAATGTGATGTCGAGGGGCTCTGCTGTGGTGAAACACATCAGATGGCGAGCCGCACCATCGTATACCTCTACCTTTGTTGTCTTCGCTTCGACCGCACGGCAGCATACGTTGCCGAATGATGCCAGTCACATCTGCTAGCTAGCTGCTCATATTTGTCAAAGTTGATCCGCCACCATGCGCATTCCGGGAATCTACTGTTGATCGGAATGGTTTAGCCTTGACTATCCGCTGAGCTGTCATCATTAGCTATCGGACGGCCTCGATGTGGTGATAGACATTAGACGGACTGACTTGGTCACGTTGGCGGTTGAGATCGGGTGAGCGTCGCTTGACCGGCAACTTGTCGCATTGCGAACGCCTGACTCCATGCTTGAAATCCTGGAATGCTAAGCTATGGTATGTTCTTGGTCAAATTACAACTCACTCTCCTCTTTGGTGAATCGCATTCCGTGTGCGTCCAGTGTATATGCTGCAGGCTGTGGGCACCCTCCGCGTTCTCAGGACTCAGCCCTTGTTTTTTATTGTTTAGTCACTTTAGTCGCAAACGATTCGATATCGTTGTTCCGATGAGGACACTCCCAAAAAGAGAGGGGAAAGGCTGAATCCTCCGGACCGCTTCCTACCCCACATCGGTAGACAACCAACGACTGGAACATATCAACATACCTTAAGTGCCTGGACCCAACGGGATTTCTCACCCCATGCCCCAGGCTGCCAGGCGATAGGGATGTTGTGCGCCGGCACTTACGCTATTAATTACCTTCCAGCGTTGCATGTGCGACTCATGCGGAATGCAAGGGATGGACTTGTAAAGCAGGCAACCGTAATACGCTACCTCGTGGAAGGCGACAGCTGGTCCGGGGGCGTCGGGCAAAAACAGGAATCCTTTCACGATATTTCGATCATCTGGAGTCCTCTTCTGGTGGTCGGCGACCGCCACGCAAACAGTTCGACATTCAAAGGGTTGTTGAGCGGGACTGCTGACCGGGTGGCAGTTTTTACTTGACATCTTTTGGACCATCCTCGAAGCCTTCCGTTCTGTTCGTTCGGAGCGAAAGTCGACTCTGCGCGATTCGGTTGTGAGAGGATGTCGCATAGATCAGGCCGTCTGTTGGGTCCATGGCGGCAAAATCTAAATCCGCCTGGTGCTTACAGGATCCTCTTTCAACGCAGAGAACGTCCGCTGCGCGCAGTGGCGTTGTGTTCATTGATATGCCATCGTCCGGATCAACCAGGTGTCAAAAGCAAATCGTGAAGGTCCCCAGGAGAACAGCTGCGAATGTTGTTGAATCAAAGCCCCCAAGACCCAAACAGCTGCCCAAACTAATGCCCTGAATTCCGCCAAAAAGAATGCGACGCCTGTGCGATTCGAACACACGCGGTCAGAGACCATACCCTGTGCTGAGCTTGAACAGCTGAATAGCAGGGGCACCCGTTAACCACTCCGGCAAAGCGCCTTCGATATTCGGCAAGAACTTTCAACAAATATAACCTCAAAACATTGTCGCTCATGTGGGCCGAGCAATTGTGAAGAATCCCAACGTACATTCAACTTGATGCGATAAGGGCCGGCACCCTTATACAATCACTAGCTTTGCCGGGCAACAGCTGCCTGCCTACTGGAGCCATCGACCTATCCGGAAGTCTTCCTTATCAGCGTTGATCGACTGCCACGGAAGCCAAGGGAGCATTCATGGATCGATAATTAAAGGAATACAACTGTTTCGTGTCGGATGGGTTCATTTGGATTACTCGTTCGTGAGGACGCCCTATGACATTCTATTGCGGCCCGTCTAATGGTGGTCCGGGTTGGCCCACTTAGGAGGTTCATCGTTGCCTTCTTCTTCAGCCTTGTCACCCTCCTCCTTGGCTAAATGCGACGATCTAGTCAATAGCCGCATCGCGATAAGTAATTCGGCACACTTACTGTGGTGAACGCTGGTTGGGTTGTGCTCTGCCGGAGCACTGGAAAATCAAGGACGAGCAAAAGATCAGTCGATGAATCTGAACCAAACGACAATCGCCGTCTCACTATACAGTGAACAAGATCAATTCCTCGTCACCGATGTTAATGACTAGACGGAGATGAGATCGCCTATCAGTCAGCCGTATCTCGAACTGACAGCACATGTGGGCGTACAGTTATGTTCTGTTCCTTGAGGGACAATGCACAAGTCCCCAGCTTGGCAGATTTGCTCTTGTCCAGCAATGATCGCCTTGCATTTACCTTGGGTGAAGATGAGGTGCTGGGAGAGATAGATAATTTTCAAGGTAAATCGCCCAGTCATTTAGAAGGAAGACGTGATGTGCCTCACCTGGTCGACGTGATGTACCTCTGCATATCCGGAGTGATTGAATTAGTGCTCAACGACAAGATTACCGTCAACAACACCTACCGTTTCCGATCTCTCCTCGGCCTTCTGGTCCACTACCCTTTACCGGGATCGTCATCTCGACCAACTGACTGGACTCTCCAGTCCAGAGCACTCGCCGGAATTCGTGGGATTTACGAGGCAACTCGGAAGTCATCTTCGGGAAGTAGGCCATCTAGAATGTGGACACGATCAGCACCGGCGTCTTGAATACACAACATGGAAGACGGTACCTTGTGAGCGGGAGGATCCATCTTTGAAGAGTCTGCAGGAGCAGATGTCGTCGCAGAAGAACCGAATGTCCGACGAACAACGTTTGTCGCCGTTACGGTAGGCGACGTTCGTTTTTGCATGTTCACCATCGAGGTAGCGGCGCGCATGGTGATAAAGGATGGCGAAGAAACCAGAACGGACGAGTTGAGATAATTCGATAGGCAGGACGTACGAGATGTCAGAGGTGTTCTGAGAGTTGCCGTTATCGACCGGAGAGAATGCGTTGAGGGGGACATACTGGTTGTTATATTTCTGAACGAAGAGTGGGTTTGGATTGCTGGAGTGGGGGTCTATGATTTGAACTTTTGAATGCGAGCCGTCCTGGGAGTGTCCGTCTTATCAGTTTCCGACTCCAACGAAGAGAATAATTGGTGCGTCTAATTCGATCTGGCAAATGTCACAGCCGTGAGTTCCAGCAGATCGGTGGGGAGCATGGGGAGCAGGGAGCAGTAGCCTAGAAGCTGACATAGTCGAATCTCGGCGTAATCGAATCAAGCTTACGCCCGCGGTGACGTCATATCGCACACTATGCTGCATGCGCATTGCTGCATAGTAGTGCTTCACGGTCCACTTTTAGCTTCTGACCAAATCCTCGACTTGCTTAGGGCTTTCCAGGCTCGTTGACTACCGAGTATCGTGTGGTAACGACTGTGCTGCAGATGTGCACATGGTCACATGTGTAGTGAAGCAGAGATCCACCACTCATTTCAGTACTCCAAGAGTTCTTGCAACAATATGCGTAGCGGCGGTCGCTCAAGTTTACTGGACTGCCAGTCTTGCAGAATTCTCCGCTCCTCAATACTTCATGACATCCGTAGCTAGCCGAGGGTATATCATCGTCACGTATGCGTCTTCTCAACGTCGTCATATCTTGTCATGCGATTCGCCTGCGGCTGACAAGCGAAAAGGCTACTGAGGGCAATGCTGGTCCATAATATATGACAGAAATCGAAACATGGTAAAGCTGACAACTCTAGACAACAATGCGGATGAACGGAATATAGTCGTTGATGGGTTCAGTCTGAGCGTTCAGCCTGACTGTGCGTATCACGATCACCTTCTTTCTAACTGGATGAGGCGCTCTCGCCTGCGGCGGAGCCCAACGCATAATACTTGAGCTTGTCCTTGTACATTGCGAGTTTGGTATCGTCGTCGGCATCTTCGGGGATGGATGGCTGTGGTGGTGGTGTAACAGACTGTCGTTGTCCGATGGCTCGATCTACAGGTGGCATGAGCTCGTCTGCTGCAAGTGATTCCGCCTGTTTAACCTCGCCGTTGAAACCTGCGGAACAGTTGATCAGTTCTGTGTCAGAATTGACGACCAGTGTGTACCCACCGGTGGGAGTCGGACCACTCGTCCCTGCCTCCGCAAGGTTTTGCAGCTTGCGCTTGATAAATAGTTTGTATTTGGATGCGCCCAAAGCGAGATCAAGCATAGCTTCGAACTTCTCCTTCTTGTCCGGGTGTTGCTTCAAGAAAGCGTGCAATTCGGGCATGGCCTATACGGAGTATCGAGATTCGTAGATCAGCTTATATCTCATACTAAGGCAGTACCGCTTCTCGGACTTACCTCTCCTCGTGTGCTTCCAACACCAGATGCGCTCGTCACCAATTGCTGCAATCGTTCGTCCAGCGCGTCCTCTAATAATGAGGCCGTTGCATTTTGAACTGATTCTTCCGCAGTTGCTTGGATCGCATGTTCATAAGGAGGTGCTGGCTCCGCAGGGATCTCGCTGCCCTCTTCGTTAGGTGGCTGCGATTCTTGGCCTAAAGAGGAGCAATAACATCAGTAAGACCTGGGACATGGCCACAAGTCAAATGGAAATTGCAAGCTTACACAGGCGGTATACATAGGTATAAACCTGAAAGAGTGCCGGCAATTGAGTAACCTTTTATCTCAATGCTTGGGAAGGACCTACTCTGATCTTATCAAACTGATCCCCAAACTTCTGCTTGAGAGCTTCTATAGAGCCCCTTTCGCCAAGAACGCCTATGAGGATTTGCCGAAGATATTCAGTATCATGCGTCGTTGAAAGTGGGAAGGCGGAGAAAGACTGACCATAAATATGCTGAATCAATACCTTGATGGTGCGCAACGGCATATCCCCCAGTGGGACCTCCTTGAGCGACCTTTCTTTCCATTGCTTTGGGGTTATCACGCCTAGGAAATCTTCTAGAATGCCAAAGAGATCTACCGCTCTCAACTTTCCTTTTCTTAGATCGCCCTCGGCACTTCTAGACCGCTTCCAAATGCATTTGAGGACTAGCTCGCCGTGACGAGCAGCGATGTCACTTGGGCTGGTCGATGTCGTAAATGGCTGCGCAATCTTCTTTAGCAGGTCGAAAAGCGCCCTGCGGTAATATCATAGGCTTAGCTGCAATCCTACCCAACTTCGCGGCCAAACAGTACTGACTTGAATAGGATGACTTGATTGCTCGTCGCAAATAAACGCAAGATAGTCATGTTGACAAATTTTGCCATTTCCTTATGCGTCTCTTTCGTGAGTAACAACAAGCCCAAGGTGAGCTGTTCCAAGAGGTCTTGGAGCAGACCGGAATCCATTTCTGCCAGGAGCTCGGGCAGGTCGCAGAAGTTGCTCATAGTTTGTATGAGGTGTTTTGCCATTCGGAACATCCCCGCATGATCAATGGTAGTTTCCTTTTCAAACAGACGTTCGAATTGCCCGGTGATTGTGAGTACCAGCAAGTGCACATTTCCAACGAAGAGACTAGGCGTCTCTACTAGCTGGTTCTGCAGCTTCTTGAGAGTTTTGACACATTCTCCCGGATCCGGGGTATTCGCCTGTCGCACCAGATATGCGATATCGCTGGGTGTCTCCATTGAATCCTGATAAGGTGGTGGTGGTGGTGGAGAACCAGGTAGAGCCGGAGGGTCAAGACGAGAGAATCTCGTCCTAACGCTTTTCGCCCGGGCGTCGAAGGATGTCGGCACTTCGTTCCGAGGGAGAAGCCCCTCGGCAGCGAGTCTACTGGCATTCGTTGTGGGGACCGGAGAAGAGCCTTCCATCGGCTGTGAGCGAATCGTTGATTCGGACTGAGATACTGGAGGAGCACGGGCGGAAGGAGCATAACGAGGCGACAGTGTGGGACTTGGTGTATCGGTGGACGCGGTTTCCTCCTTCGGTGGGGTTTGCAAAGCGGACGGTGGAGTTGACCTCGGCCCGGCAAGCTTTTCTATTCTATTCTGAAGCATATCGCGCTCTTTCTGAGGTAAAGTTTGCGCGTAAGCATATGCCGTATTGCCTGTATATTTGTGCAAGAAGGCTATGCAGTCCAGAGCGTGATTCCTGGTGTTACTGTCAGCTGATGATATCTGTTCAGCGATGCGGCGGTATAGTTTTGTTGCAGAAGCCGAAGGCGCAATGTCTCCTCGTTTGCGAATCAGCTGTGACAGCATTTCGAGGGAAGCAGCTCGTGTCTTTGAATTAGTCGAGTCGACTCCGTATTCGACGCAGAACTGTAGAACTTTGCTGCTTGGCACCGTTCTGTCGATGATCGCGAAGATGTTTGAGAGCTTGTCCTTGAACTTATTGTCTCCCAGCTACATCGAGGTGCAATTGTAAGGTCTTTGACGTCTTGTCATTTCCGCATAGACCACTTACCTTTCGTATTAGAGCCGGCAAGAAGACATTGATCTCGGCTTCCGAAAAACCCCGATGCTCAGACTTGTTCACATTTTCGATAATATGAAGTATGATGTCGAGACACTTCAAAATCATTTGGGTACTGCCTTCCTGCATTCTGATTGCAACGTATTTGAGGGGTAGGTCCATATTGGCGAGCCGAATTTCTTCCAGTATGTCGCCTGCTAGATCGAAACCGTTATTATCGCTTGGAGCGGTGTAGAATTGATCCAAAGTTGCTAATCCTGTCATATGGTCTTTCTCGGCAAGTCGGTCGTTGCTGAACAAGTTTGCTACAAGATCATCGCTGGCGTGCCCCTCCATCTGCCTTTGCAGATAATCCAGCAACTGGCTTGGATTATTGGTTTCAAAAGACCACTTTGCGAGATCCCGCTTCGCACGCATAGCTTTTGGTTCCATATTCGCCGTAGTAAACGGTGGGTCACGTTTCGTGGACGATGTTTGTTGACCGACATTGTTTTGCGGGCCCATGTCGGACGCCGGTCCGTGAGACGGACGTGCGATGCTATATCGGCTTCGAGCCACAGGCCGTGGCAACGCATTGAGGGTTTCGTCCGAAGGTTGTTTCAAGGAAGAGGCTCTTAGAGCGCTGGCTTTCATCGCCATCCCGGTCGCTCTGATTGGAGGAGCAACGGAAGACTTGACCTGTGGCGAAGAAGGAGCCGGCACAGAGGTCGAGGACAGCGGAATAGATGCCGTCTTGGACAAAGTCGCAGGTCGCGTGGAAGCCTTGGCCATTGGCGGCGGTTGGAGAGCGGCAGCTGAATCGACTTTGACGGCTACTTTCGTGGGCGCTGTCATGGCCGATGCGCTGCGGGCCTTTTCGATCATCGGCATGATTGAATTTCTCGAAGCGGGTTTGAGATTGGCAACTCGATCAGAGACCTCGGCGAAGCCTACCGACGACACCAAGATAGGCAGCAAGGCTTGTGCTGCCTTCCTAACATCCGCGCTACGATCTTCTACTGATGTCAGTGTTACAGCAATAAGTGGCGATAGTTCCAGTGACTGGGGCGCAGCCTCTTTCTGGAGCTGTGCCGCAACGAAGCCGAGAAGGGAACTCCGGAGTAGTGGGTTGTTGTTTTCGAGACTGGTCGCGAAACCAATGATCATGCTATCAAGTCCGCCCGATGCATCCGCCATGTTGCTCAGGGTTTCAAGAGCAGCATTTCGAGTAGTGATCTTTTGATCAGCCAATACGTTTGCCACTGGGGTGGAAAGGAGGCGGGCATGTGCTTGGAAAGCAGATCCCATTGCAGTTGCGATTATGCCGACGATGTTCAAGCATAGGATCTTCACACTGAGATTGGCGTCGTTGAGCCTGCTTTTGAGAACGGTTCCAAGCTCGCCTATAAGACCCGGGGATAAGCTATCTGACACCGCTGAAGAAAGACGGCGCAATTGAGGTAAAGACTCACCCATGTTGGGCTTCAACCTCGAATTAGATTTCTGCTCCAACACCCCCAATAATGATTCGAATCCCTCTTTTCTGGTCTTCCAGCTGTCACTCTTGGAATCCGCGACGACATTGGTACCGGCTACCAATTTGTCCAAATCCACTCTCGGGATCAAGTCGTCAAGCGGATCAGCGCCCACACCACCTCCGGTAGGTCCAGCTCCAACGCCAACTGCAGACGAGTGCATCAGCTCTGTACTTTGCCTAGTTGACTCTGGAGGCGTCTGGCCGGTCACTTTGTCAAACTCTGAGTTGATCGTAGCCAGGAGCGCAGGATTCAAATCCTCCAAGAAACCGGTGACATCTGATTGCCCACATCATAAGCTTCAGCGGCGATATGAAAATCAGATTCACATTATTGGCTTACCAGTGCCAATGTAGAGCCGCAGTGTGACCAGACTTGAGGTTGCGCTTGATCGAACCGTACCATTTGCGCTTTGTAATCCCGTCTTCAGAAATGCCACTAGGTCCTTCAAGGCGAGGCCCGCAATCCCAAATTCCAGGATCGACTGCTTGACCCAGGCCAAAGCGTCGGCCTGAGCCTTTGGTGCCTTCTGTTTTGTCATAGGCTCATACGCTGGGAAGAGATGAAATTAGTATTTGACAAGACTCCAATAGAAATGTCGCATAATTTACCTTGAGACAGGACAAAGCCCAATGAGGTCTTCTCGGCAAACATGCCTAGCGCTTCGCTCGCTGGCTTCTTCAGTTTTAGATCACCCAGCTTGTCGGTCAGGGGTCCTACAGCAAGTGCGGCAGAAGACCGTCCAAATGTTGAGCATTTTTTAGCTGTGGCAGCCATAGCGGCGTATATCTTGCCCGCAACCTACAAATGCAATACAGTCAATACGAAGATTGACGAATGTTCAAACGACAGAACCGACCTGAAAATTCTTCTCGTTCCACCCTGGGGTCTTACAAAGATAGCGGAAAATCACCTCGCTTTCTGCATCGTCGGCGTTGCCTTCTTCAATCCACGCAAGCAGTCGTTCTGCTGCCCCTAAGCGTTCTTTCCACTGTCCATCCGCCAAACCGGTCTGAATATCTTCAGGAATCAATTCCGAAGCTTTGGCTTCCGCCTCCTCTGCTGAGAATCTGTACTTTACTGGTTCCATGGCTGTTGGGGCAGGCAATGAAGCTGCACCGCCGCTTTTCGCAGCGACTTTCGGAGCAGAGGAAGGTTTCGAAGGCGGCGCAGCACGCTTGATCTTCAGAATGCAAAGAAGAATGTGAGTGCAGACCCTACGGCATGCTTATCTTAGCAAGTTAGACTTACTATAGGTGGGGCTCGGGCAACCGGCCGGGAGACGCTCTTGGGGGGATCTGCCAGCGCCGGAACATCCTCAAAGCTAAATTTCGACGCCGCTCTGATGGGTGGCGAGTTGACGATCTTTGAGGAGGTCTGGATGACCGGCGATCCAGGAACTCCTGCGTTGCGCTTTACCGAAGACAAGACCGGTTTCCGAGCCACCGGTCTGGACGATTGATCAAAGTCTGTCAAGCCTCTGTTTGCGGCTGCAGTAGATGGCTGCAGTGCCTGAGGCTTCCACGAAGCCGACTTCCCTGCCGGCGTTGCATTGCCTCCTTTGCATTTGACTTCCGCCTTCTCGAACGATTCCTTGATTTTGCCCTGCTGTATCTCGCTGACCCCTTCCAGGTACGGATTCATTGCACGCTCCCCGAATATCTTCATAAGGTATCCCAGGCCTTCCATCGCTGCTGCTCTAACATCGCCTTGTGAATCTCCGAGTTGCGAGACTTGAGCTTTCGCGATCGCTTCGAGGTCGCTTTTCGTTGGCTGTTCACGAGTAGACCCGAGAGCCCGCACTAGGAAAAGCAGAATACCCTGCCGCACCATCGGGTTCTTGCTCTTTAATGCCGAGACACAATCTTCAACGATATCCGAAAATGTGGTCTGTCGGTATATGCTTATTAGTACCTTCAGCTCGGTCTTTCAGAAAATGCGCCAACTCACACTTGAGAACACAGCATCGAGAGTGTAACCCAACGCATCCGCTGTCTTCTTCTCCTTTAATCTCTCCAAAATCGGCGGCATGACCACATTCCTGTATTTGCCGAACCCTTTGTTCTCTACGTTCTTTGCAAGGGCAGCAATCATGGCGGCTGAATTCTGGACTACCAAGACATTGACATCCTTCATCTTGGATGCCAACGCGCTTGCATATGACGATAGCTCTGGGTTATCCACGATTTTCGATTTGCCTTCTAGGACTTTCAAGCAATCGGCCAGAAGTTCGACTTTGTCTTTCCATTTTGTCGAGGCGATCTGTTCGTGGAAATTTGACGGAAAGAGACGGACAACATCGACGGCCTCAAGTAGGTCCAGTGCATCCAGTTGTTCCACTTCTAAGAGGAGAGTATGGACTAAGTGATATCCTGCAATATGGAACTCGGCGTGATACGTACCAGGTTCATCGTCGTCTTGACCTCCTTGATTGATACCAGCACTGGCAGCAGCTTCCATCTCTCGTGCCTGCTTCTTTGTGAACCTCGTCGGTTTTCCGCTGCCGCCTAGCCGTCCATTGGCATCCATTCCATTGAATGCTTCTGTCAACTCCTTTAGCTGTACGGGCTTCAAATCTTGAAGCGAGGGTAGTAGAGCTTGACCCAGGTATGAGTACAACGCTAATGTCAAGCCCGTTCCCTGTGCAGAAATCCGGTGAGCCTTAGATCCGCGAGAGTTCTTCCCTATCTTCACTTACCTCTGCTCTCACTGTCTTGTCGGAATGGGCAAAGATCTTGTTCAAGGCCTTCACCAATGGCTTGATATCACCCAAAGGCTTCACTCCAAACTCCCTGGATCCCGAGCCATAAGGTAAGCCCCCAGTTCGCGGTTGTCCCCACCATCTACGCCGAACCTACGTGACTATCTGTTTCAGAGCTGTTACTGTTGACGCTACCAACTTTGGCTGTTTCGCGTCCAACCCTCGCAACGAATCGGCCTTGTGGGATCATTGCGTCAGGTAACGTCTTGATACTGCCAGCTGCGGTTCACTTACAATTACGCCCTCTCCCGTGTTCTCCACTTCGATGTACAGCATCGACAACTCGATTGCAGCTCTCTTCGTTCCCGCTCTCGTCGACCCAAGGCACTTATCAACCAGACTCGGCAGTACCTCTGACCTCGTTCTGGCGACCCGAGGGCGTTAATCCGCATTGCGTATCAAGAAAACGTGGAAAAGACGAACCTCGCTGCATTCTCTCCACTGTCCCTTAGCAAGGCACAAACAGCATCCACACCTTTCTCTTGCGCTACTGCATTGCTGTCCGTCACCCACTTTTTCCTACAAGGCGAAGCTTAGGATAAGCGTGCTAGTAGGGGTTTCTCCTGTTACCAAGCAACCTACAGGAGATCCCCGTTCAAATACGGACGAAAGAAAGGATCATCGTCTGATGCTGTTTTCCCGAACTTCGTGATAAGTTCAAGATACGCTGATTGTCGTGCTTTCCAATTCTGGGAACAAGGTGCAGAATCAATTAGCTGCGCTATCGGCAAACGCATCCACACTCTTCACCTTGTGGGTACATCGGTCTTCTAGTGGAATGGTGGTAAAGTCCTCCTCGGTGGGAGGCGCGCCAAATTCATCCATCTCTCGGTCCGTCCAAAGCTTTGAGCTCTTCCAATATGCGTATTGTCTCTCGCCTCTTCGAGAAGGATGTCACAGGGAGTCGTATGAGCGAATGTGATTGCAGGCGGTATTCGTCTGTTCGTAATCAAATGCGTGATATGTAGGCGAATCGAGCCATCAATCGCCCTGTCCAGCAAGCGAGAAAGCGAAAGAATCGTCCAGAATGACGCGCTGCTATGGATGTAAATGATTTGTTGTACGGGCCCTGCACATTCGGGATCCCCAGGTGATGAATGATACGATATGACTCGTGGTTGAGAGAGGTTCTACTGCCAAAGGTGCTGAGACATCTGGCGATCAACAAGTCCGACGCGACCCAAAAAGCAGCTAAATGGCCTGTCATTCTTGGTTTGTTTACTTTTTCGTTCGATCAGCTGAGCCGCCAGAAACGTCATCATGCATACTGGGATTTCCAGCGCTGGATTCTTCTTCTGGGCTAGTCAAGGATCCTGTGCAGGCTGGCTAAATATAAGGACAGCTTGAAGGACCGCACTCAGCCTGACAGCATTCAGTCATCGCCGGCATCAGGATTCTCGCCATTCAATCGCTTCATGTTCGCTAGACAGCTGCTACGAGGATCTACTTCTGCAATTCGACAACACCTACCATCCGCAAGACCGTTGACATCTCCTCGCAAGGTCTGGTCCTCTTCGTGTCGCACGTTATCGAGATCCCAACACACAATGTCCCATGGGAAAGGAAAGGCTGTGGGCCTTCCTCCTCTCACAAACACGTTGGACAAGGCCAAGTCGCCATATCTGCTGCAACACAAGAATAACCCTGTCGCCGTAAGCTTCATTCACGGCTCAGTATTATCAATCTGCTAAGTCGATCACCTGTTCTTTCACCGGATCCTCCAGTGGCAAGAATGGAAACCCGAAGTCATCGAACGAGCCAAAGCAGAGGACAAAATGATCTTCCTCAGTGTCGGCTACTCTGCCTGCCACTGGTGCCATGTTCTTGCGCATGAAAGCTTCGAAGACGAATTTGTGGCGCAGATGATGAACAAATACTTCATCAACATCAAAGTGGATAGAGAGGAAAGGCCTGATGTGGACAGAGTCTACATGAATTATTTGCAAGTGAGTCCGTCGCTATATACCTTGAAGGCAAAAGCTAAGTCGCTTCTGCTTGCCCTTAGGCTACGAGCGGAGGAGGTGGCTGGCCGCTTTCTGTCTTGTGAGTATATCTTGACTGCTCTCACCGTCTTATATAACTCACATACGTTTTTCCAGCTTGACGCCTGACCTCGCACCCGTGTTTGCGGGAACATATTTCCCTAAAGGAAAATTTCTGAGCCTTCTGGATAAGATCCATGAACTGTATGTTCCGATTGATTCGGCACAGGGCTGAAGACGTTGACATGCGCTGCCCGGTTAGATGGACGGAAGACAAAGATCGAGTGGTGGCGAGCAGTCAGAATGTGCTCGAACAGTTGAAAGACATGCAGGATGTCGGGGTAAGCTTGTTTGCGGCGTGAATCTCTGAACAAACGGCCGTTATTCTGATACAATTTTTTATTCTAGTCCTCGGCTCCAGCAGATCTCGCCGAACTATCAGAGACAGCTCCTCACCAAGTCTATGCCCATCTTCTAAAAGGATACGACAAAAGGAATGGCGGCTTCTCCCAACGAGGTCCAAAGTTCCCGTCAACCTCGCAGAACCTGGTGTTACTTTCTCGATACGCTGCCTACAATGCCACTTCGTTGAATGCGAGAAAGCAGGAAGAAGCAAGACAAGCTGCGGAAATGGGCGCGAGGCTGCTCAGAGCTCTGTGGGAGGGTGGCATTCGAGACTGGGTCGGTTCAGGACTGGCGCGGTACTCGGTTGATCAGTATTTCAGAGTCCCCCATTTCGAGAAAATGCTGTACGTCAGAAGGAGATCAGTCAGGCTGGTCGGAATAGTCGACTGACCTCCGTCTACCAGGTACGATCAAGGACAAGTTGCGCAGTCCGCTTTGGAGTTCTCGGTTCTACCGAATCTACCAGACGGCGATGCAAAAACGGTCTGTCAAGATTTGGCGGCAGACATTCTCGAGTATACGGCGAGAGATCTTCGAAGTGCTGATGGCGGATTCTACTCTGCGGAAGACGCGGATAGTGGGGAGAGTCTTGAACATCCAGAAAAGCACATCGGTAAGCGTCTCTGCCGCATTAACGTACCAGCCACAACTGATGGTTATACGTTTCTAGAGGGCGGGTTTTATGTGTGGGAAAAGGTACTTGGCCTTTCATTACTCGACGTAACGCACTTTTGCTAACCTCGACTTGTAGGCGGAGTTTGATGAAGTACTAGGGCAGGACGATGCTCCCATAGCCGAGGAATTTTGGGCTGTTAAAGCCTCAGGAAATGTAGACCCCTCGAGTGACATTCAAGGAGAGTTGATCGGAAAGGTGTGTCTCTTCCTGACTGCGCGACATCTGGCTTCGTGCTGACTGTTTCCTGTTGCACAGAATACCCTGTATCAAGCGCACACCTACGAAAACGTCGCTCAAAAGTTTGGCATTTCGGCCGCTCAAGTGAAGGAGGTCATAGCCAGAGCTATTCCCAAGCTACGAGCGCATCGAGAGAAGACGCGTCCTCGTCCACACCTGGATGACAAAATCTTGACTGGGTGGAATGGACTTGTGGTAAGCGCAAAGCGAGGTAGGGAAGGACGACCGGTAGCTCATTTTGCTTTTGCAGATCTCTGCCCTTGCATTGGCTTCTGTCATCTTGCCTGCTGCGCACTATCCAATCGCTTCACGATGCGAAAGCCTAGCCACCGACGCCGTAAACTTCATCAAGACCAATCTCTACAATGTGGATACCGGTAAACTCGCTCGCAGCTGGCGCGAGGGCAAGGGGCCTATTGGACAGGCAGATGACTATGCTTTCCTCATCAAGGGCCTCTTGGACCTTTACGAAGTCACCGGAAAAGAGGAACACCTGCTCTTTGCCATCAAGCTCCAGACCACCCTGGATACCGACTTTTACGACAAGGAGCAGGGTGGATACTTTGCATCGGCCCCTGATCCTCACATTTTGATCCGAATCCGAGATAACCAAGACGGAGCCGAGCCCGCTGCCAGTTCCGTGACAGCTCACAACTTACAGCGTCTCTCTAGCTATGCATCGGTCAACGCAGACAAGTACCAAGAATACGCCCTTTCGACATACCGAAGTAACGGGGATATGCTGAAGCGCGCCCCTTACGCATTCGCCACCACCGTCGCAGCTCTTATGGATAACGAGCAAGGTTACCGAGAAGTAAGCTGCTTTCCTTTCGTTTCTAGTATTCTAGTTAGATAACAACGTCTCCCGCGCTATAGTACATTATTACAGGGTCTTCGAGTGACCAGTTCGTTAATGAAGCTCGCCGTATTATATTCGCCGAGACGTTCATCCCCAACAAAATTGTCATGTCCATCAATCCGGCGTCACCACCTCTAGGATTGGCTCAGCAAAATCCCGTCATCAAGTCGCTCGTGGAAGACATGCAACAGAAGGGAGATACTCGACCGAGTGTACGCGTATGCGAGAATGGGGCCTGTCATTTGCCTGTATTCGAGTTGAGCGACGTTAGGCGAATGGTCCTGAATGCTTGAAATGTGAATTGCAGAACAGATATCTGAATGGGATATGCTATTGTATGGAGAGTTTGAATAGCGTTCAAAGGTTACCATCTTGTATCCTCGCCGCGAGACGAGACCATGAAGCAGTGCAGATTCCAGAAGCAACAACCCCATTGGTGATGATTGGTGATGCCTGCTGTCCGCATTCCGCAACAACCTTCTCGCCCAATTCGCGCACATTCGCCCTGCCGGTGAGTTTCCGGTTCCTTACAGCATTACATGAAGCTCCAAGTCGCTGTTGTGCACTGTGGATATCATAACTATTACCATGCCCAGATGAAATGCAGGTCTCGTATAAACAAGAAGTCGAGAACGAGGCGCCGGTTATCGTCGCAGCCGGATCTCGCCCGTGCTTACCGGAGTACCTTTGTGGGGAAGCAAAGTACGCGAACGCGTGAGGGGAATGTCAACCAGCTAACCAGCTGCTCAACCACCAATTTTGAGGATCTCGACAACTTGACCCTGACATATGGTAACATTGTCCCTTTCGTTTCACCAAGGTGCATTCAGCTCAGCTTCTTTCCGTCGTTTCACAAGCTCTCCAGTGTTCCCATCACGATGACCGTCGCCGTCGCCGAAAAACCGTCTAGCACCTCCTCCGCAAAGCTGGTTTTGTACCGACTTCTTGCTCGATACCTCACTGCACTCGCCGCTCGCCCCCTCCGCACGAAATGCATCACTTCAGCTACGTTACTGTTCATCCAGGAGACCCTTTCCAGCAGACTTAGCGGCAGTCCCAAGCCTGCGTTGCCTGCGAAAGGAACCGCTCTCCGATCCTATGTGCCGATTCAAGTTTGGGGATTGTTGAGGGAGTTGGGAGTGGGAGAAAAGAACTTCCAGGTGCGCAACCCTCCTTTTTACTATCACAACGGACCTCAAAATCGACCTCCCGCTCTTGTGTCTCTGTTTGACAGATGGCGGCATACGGGGCATTGATTTCAGCTCCTCTGTCTCACTTCTTTGTCAAGTGGGTTTCGAACAACTTTGTTTATCGGAAAGAATTGAATACTGATAGAAGTTCTGCGATTGCCCTCTTACAGCTTCTTCCAGAAGGTCTTTGCCGGCAAGACCGATGCATTGTCCAAGATCTTGCAAATCGTAGCCATGCAGTTGATTCAGGTCAGTGACAGTTCATTCGTTGCCGCTGTGCAAACCGACAGAAGCTGAACACCTTTATAACTTTGATAGTCTCCCATCACCGCCCTCGCATACATCTCCTCAATGGCAGTAATCAATGGAGCTAGAAGCACTGAAGCAATCAAGAAGACGGTACAGGCAGGATACTTCAGCATCTTGAAGGTACGACTTTCGTGCTGCAATCCTTAATGATTTTCAAACAGCTAATGTTCCCTCCTGTGCAGTCCATGTGGATCTCCAGTCCCCTCGCCATCGCTTTTGCACAGAAGTTCTTGCCCGCCGAGACTTGGGTCGTCTGGTTCAATTTGGTCAGGTAAGCTGATGTGCTCTCTTCGAGTACCAATTTTGTGCCTAACGTCTACTTTCTCGTGCCGCAGCTTCACAATGGGTGTCAGTGTCCGATCGCACTTTGAACCCGTATCCCCTGCTGACAGATTCTGCTTTGTTGCCTTCCTCAACAGACCTTCATGACCGTTCTCATCAAGAGAAAGCAATTGGCTCTGCAGGCGCAAGCCAAGAAGCAGAACAAGGAGTAGGGTAATGGCAAGGCCGCCACCCGGGGTTTTTGGATTTCAAAGTGACAGATGTAGAACGGAAGACCTGAATGTGAATGTATAGGCAGGATAGGCGGTTGTAGTATGTCGCATCAAGCTCGAAAGATGGATTTCCAGGACCTTGTTCCGCCTTCGGAAGCCCCCTAGTTACGCGTCGCACACTCGTCGAGAGTTGCTCCTTGTTCAAGCGAGCTTACACGGTTTGAGTAACACCTCGAAATGCAAGGCGTTGGCAAGGGCCATTGAAAGTATGCATGCAACCGGAGAGAGACGAATCGAAAAGGAGGATATTATGGAGGAGAGGGGATAGGGCGAGAAACGCCTGACGTCATCACGGATGAGAAAGGTCAAATCGAAATATCGAAATCATGCATTTCGTGAAGATTGTGAATCGGGACCGGAAACTTGTGAGATCGATAATCCGTTGACGGCTGAGCACTGGTCTCCTCATGTGTCGATTCAGCCATTCTGGTCCTATCCACACTTAAACCCTGACCTATGTCCCTTCTGGACTATTGAAAAGGAAAGCGTCTCGCGCCCCAAAAGCAAGCAGAACTCATCAGCCCCACGAATCCACGATGTCGATTCCATCATTCGTCCGAGATCGGTTGCAGTCTCAACCCATTCCCTGCATCATACCAGGCCATGTGCAGGCAAAGAAGGGATTCCAACCAGAGTTTGCATCGCAAATCGCCAATGCCCTCTTTCATCCCGCTGTCGAGGTTGCGTGTCACCTCTTGAATGGCGATCTGTACTCGGCACACTTTCTGGCGAGAAAGATGCAGAATGACCCCTGGGGGTGAGTCCGGCTTGAAGTTGATACCCTCGATGTAAGGCTGAGTATCTACGCGACCGCAGACAATGGTTGCATAGCATTCTGCACAGATACGAAGGCGATCTTTGCAACTCCAAAGCCTGGACAAACGGGATCGACGAAGAAATCCTAGCGCAGTGTCCCCTCTATCAAGGAGAGTTCAAGTCCGACAGGCCAGCGCATGCAGCAGCTTTCATACTGATCGACCAGGTCGGACTCGCTGGCCGTAATCTGAAACCGGACGTCTTGAGGAAGCAATATGGGGATAAGAATATCAAATGGCCAGAATCAGCGCCCTCCGTGGAAGATTTGATCGAAGAGCAAAAAAGGTTGCAGGGTCAAGACGACGGTAGACGTGAAGTCGATCGGAAATGCTGGGAAGAACTTTGTTGGTTGACAAAGCACCTGGGAGACAAGTATGGATGGGAGCAGAATGTTGAGGGTACGTGGGGATACACGGAAAGCACAGAGGAACAGAAAGAGATCTCGCGGAAGATGGTTGGGGGAGGTGAGGGCATCCGCAAGTTCTGATTGTCGGTGGAGAACACGGTGGCGCAATGTCTGTGCAAGATGGGTCGTGTACGACAGTAGCTTATACCTTCGGTAGTAGACGATATTTCATCGGTTGTAAATGCCATTCTGTAGCCTATCCTAGCACTTGTCTCCGCAACGGGACACACGTGTTATTGCATGACATGGAGAACGAATTTACTTTTCGTGGACCCAGGCGTCGGAGTGGTTGCTAGATTGACAGGCGAATTAGAACCCGACACTGTTGAACGATTCAAGGAATTGAACTTACGCCCACTTGTTGACACCCTCCTGACCGAACCAAAGGTTGATTTCCTTCTGGGCGTTTTCGACGCTGGGTGAGGAAAGGATTGTTAGATTCATCGTTTAATCGCTAGCTGACACTCAAAGACTTACGTGTCGGAACCGTGACAGACGTTTCGGCCGACGGCGAGGGCAAAGTCACCTCGGATGGTACCGGGAGCAGACTGCAAGGGGTTGGTGGCACCCAAGATGGATCGACCGGTCTTGACGGCGTCCAAACCTTCCCAGACCATACCGACAACGGGACCGGAGTTCATGTACTTGATCAATCCGGGGAAGAAAGCCTTGGACTTCAAGTCTTCGTAGTGCTGTTCCAAGTGCTGCTGACCGGGCGCACACATCTTCAATCCGACGAGCTAGCGGCAGAGTGAAGAGAGTCAGAACAGGTGTAGAGGCTGAATGAGAGATCTTGTCTTACCTTGTAACCTCGCTTTTCGAATCGGGAGATGATTTCACCGACGAGTCCTCGCTGGACACCGTCAGGCTGCGCAAGAAATGCAAGAGTTCAGCAATGCCATTCGTTGCGCACGTTTGGGATTCAGCCACACACCTTGACCATGATATAGGTTTGTTCTTCAGACATTTTGATAAGGAATGGATAAGATATGTGAGGAGGAAAGGGGTAGAAGTAGATCAGATGAAGAGCCGGAAGATCTTCTTTCATATGTCGATGCACAACCGTTCGAGCGAAAGTCGGAACGTGGATCCTGCTTGCACCAAACGCGCAGGAATTCGCGAAGCATCTACAAAAAGTACTAGGAAATGACGTGTTTTCCGAGCTCTCTCTCTAGTCCACTGTCCGGTCACCACTAAGCGGCCACTAGGCACCTAGGCCTGCTCTTGTGCAGCCGGCTTTCGTTGTTGTTTAAGATGAGGCAGTTCGACGAGTCATGTACTAGATAAAAGATGTATACTGGATTCCGGTCTTGTAGTAGAATGGCAGTGCGACATGACGATATATCGTAGATTTCGAAAGCGTTATTAAGTTGAAGCCGTGAGAATATCCTCGTCGTGCTGCACCGGACTATACACAACTTGCAGATAGTAACCCCCCTTTCATCACTGAGAGGCATGTCGAGAGGCGGCAGCTACCCCATTTCGGTACATACGACGACTCCTCCATACCTTGCGTTCCAGCCTACCAACGTTGGCCGTGGTCTCACGGATGCCCAGCGAAAGAGAAGAACACAGGAGGATATATATGTCCCGAGCTGTCATTGGGAACTACCACATTCAAGTTTACGACTCTCAGAATTTCTGTTCCTTATCGCTTAACAAAGTCTGTCGTACGTTACCTCCGAGCTCTTCCCTTGGATCGCTGTTGCGGGCCGCGACCGAGATCCAAGGAGTAGAGTTGGCGACAACGCCCGCTGCTTTGCCTGCAGCCTCCGAAGCTTACAACATGTATTGGGGGGCCAGAGTTTGGTCATTACGTCTGCTAACCTGTCCGTGAAGATGTGGCGGCAATGACTACCTTTTGCGGCAACTCACAGGGCTTTCAGACACGTTCCCCGCGGATCAGTGCCTCATTGGAATCCTAGGCTGGGACGTCGTCCAATCGATGAGTCTTTCCACATCGAGTCAGGGAAAGGGGAAGCGCTCCATTCCAAGCAAGGGGACATCACTACCGGTCTGGAACCACATATCTACGAGACTCCCAGAAACCATGCACTTGCCTCGCGGAAGTTAGTCGCAGATATGAACGGTTCTAAGCTTACCTGGATCATACACTTGCCGATGCGTTTCGCCACTCGAGCGTGATGACAGAAGGCAAGGAAACATGAGGAGTGTTGGGGAACACTGGCATGTTCGCCTCCGAAGATAGTCGAGGAGGTGTGTGCCAATGGTGTCCCATCATCCGGGAACTCCTGCAATCCGCAAACCTTGTACTTGTTAGGTTGATCCACTTCATTGTCGTGAAGGAATGGCGACCTATACTTACGTGGTGAGTAGGTAGCAGGTGTCTTCATCAGTCTCCGCTTTGATACGTCGGTCGACTGCCTTTCACTCAGCAGGTAGGTGAGTTTTCGTAATGTTTTTGCAACTGAGGTCCGATTTTTACGGGATGACTGCACGCCCATGGCCCAGTGAAGTCTTGCTCTTGGTTACGGGCACCACGAGCCTATCGGCATCCCTGAACGAATGATCTGATATATCGGCACCAAACGAAGACAGCAAACCGGAAACATGCGTCACAATGCTCATATCGCGTCCGCCGTCCAGTCGACGTTGTTGAATGATTGACCAGCCCACGCAGCGTCTTCCGCTGTATTATCGTGTCTTCGTTCGCCATTGCCTTCATACTCGTCGACGTTCTATCTCGTTGCTGACCCGTTCATGATATTAGGCGCATGATTGATCATCCTCGACTGTCAGTCAAGTCGCAATCATGCTGCCGCAAAGTAAAGTGCAAGATCGAGGACATCGTCGGCGACACGACGTAGTGATCCAAGCCACGATTGGCGTTGATCCTCTATTGGGTTCAGACAGTTGCTCAAACATCGTGAACAAAGCGGCGCGCAGGTAGAAGGCTGCGAACAAACAATGACTAGGTACCCCCTCACAGCCTTTGAGCTTGAGGCTATTCTGTATACTGTCACGGAAGCCCGATCATTTTCGGGACACCTGAAACGTGAGGAGAGGGGACAACTTGCAATCGCCCAAACGTGACACCCCGCTGGAAAATGCTATTGTTCTTTGGACGTCCTTTAGATGCGGTAATTTGCTTTTGCGAAACAATCCCTACCTCTTATTCACTGAGACCAACCTCACCACCCTGTACGTTCAACATAAAGACCAGGCTGACAATGGCGGAGAACAACGGCAACAGAGGTCTTGGGCCGGTGGGCGTCAGTGCACGATCTCATGCCATCAGACATTTGATATTTAGCTTATAGCCTTTGCCCATCTGCCATGATGCTAACAGGCACGATGGTGGCGAGAGGATCCCGCCTTCATCGTAGCGATCTCAGGAGCCGCCATCTCGCCTATCCACGAGCGAGCGAGCGGACATGGAGGAGGCCGCTCCAGAGGATTTCTTTCAACAGCACCGTCCAGAGATGATGTATCGCGTCCAAGAAACGAGTACGCTGGGGACACATTCAGGCCAGCACTCAACTATCAGCCAGCGAGCGGAGATAAAAGAAAATGCGGTATATGAGCCCTTTCAGGAGCAACGTTCAGACAACAATGACGTCGAAGGAGAAATCGCCCAAGGCGACGACTTGCGAAAGCGTCCCCCTCCTTCTTCCGACACCCATATAGCGCGAAGTTATATCTCTAATACAGACGCGTAAGTTATATACCCCTGATCGTTAGTCTCGGCGATCTTGCTGACATGAGTTCCTGCCTGTGACGACAGACCAGACCCCCAAAAGGACATCCGATACCGCTGCACTTATGTAGGTTGCAAAAGAGCAACAAAGCTCTTTGTCCGTTACAGGGATCTGTTGAAGTAAGTGGAAAAAAAAAAGAACGCGATATACTGGGTTGCTGATCGCTGATCATGGATCAACTCCACCAACCGTGGGCGCTCACGCCATTCCCTATCCGAATGACATATATATAGGCACCAAATCTTAGTTCACAAACTTGATCTGGAGGAGGAACTCAACGCTGAACTCGCGAAGACGACAGAGTGAGTTGGGCCGACAAAAACGAAGAAACGAGGTAAACGGGACGATACCTTTGCCATATCCAGTCATGAGTCAGCTACTCACTCTAGTCTCACTCTCATCTTTCTAGAGTAGAGGATCGCCCGTCAGGTAGCGGACGAACACAAGCATTCACCAGCTCATTTTATGAAATCTTCTGCATCCTTGGCTATGCTCGGCAACTGCTCAGCACAATTTTACTATCGCACAATTTCAGCGGCCCACGAATGCCAAGGCCAAGCTTCTATTCGAGCTCTTCTTCACGCCTGCACGCCGCCTGAACCAAATATCTACCGTTGGTTGCTTCCGTGATTCGTTTCGCATATATGCATTATGCTCATCACCCATTCGTTTCGAGCTCTCCCCCTTTATCGACTGGCCTGATACATCCCCTCCCCAGCTATCGTAAACGTTGTCAACCACCTTCCGTCTCCCCGTCGACTCCCACAGGTCACTGAACCCGACAGTATATTATGCACGTCCAGCCTACCACCGCATCTCAATATCATCCGTTGTCTCCCCCGCTGTCAGTGTCCGACGTCAACCACGGCCAAAAAGGTTGTCCTGCTTTTCCAGTCAACAGTATGAAGCTCGTATCCTTCGCCGATCTTCTTGATGAGCAACTGGTAAGTTAATTACATTGCTTCCCGGCTGACATGGCGTATGCTCATCGCCTCATCACTACGCAGCCGTCGCCTCCCGCTACGTTCACTCAGATCATGGAAGCTTATAATCGAGAAGGAAAGGGAGATGTGGAGACGTTGAAAGCTGTTCTTGCTGCCAAACAGTCGGAGGAGGACGTGCGTTTTGATTTCAATTCCTTTACGAGGACACAATGTCTGATATTCCATTGCTCCTAGCGCACCGCAAGAATCCTCGAAATCAGAATTACCCTGTTGCAAATGCACGCTCACCGAATGGGCATGGTCCCCGTTCGATCTACCGCAGCCGGTCCGTCGCCTTTTCCTATGAACGGTTCCCGGTCGATCCATGGTCTTCCCGCTCCTCGTAATCGTCAACGCTCGACGTCACCAGCGAAGGTGCCCAACATGCTGCCATCGATGAAATTGGCTCGCGCACCGTCTCCGTCGTCCGCCATGCAGGACCAAACTCTGCCGCCGCCTCTCGCTCGACTGTCTTCGACCTCGTCTGTGTCATCCATCTCCGGCGTATCGGAACGTCTTGCTGGGCGACCTCGACAGTTTTCGATCTCCTCGGACTGCGGTCGTGTGGAGCTGCCCTCATTCGCTTCCATTGCCGGCAGGAAACGAGCACACACTTCCGAAAGCAAAAAGCTCGCGCCCACTCCCAGTGCTGTGTACTATCAGTCAAGAGACAAGCACCTGTTACCCTCGCCAACGCATCCCGTCGCTGAGCTCCCACTGCGTAACCGAAGACTGACGCAAGACGAAGACGACAGTTCCGCAAACAAGCGACTTCGAGCGAGGAGCTCTCCCTCCTTCGAACGACCAAGGTGTCGCAATGGCTTGGAGTTGTTGTTGAACGCTCTTGAGAGCCCTGATAATCGAGACATGTAATCAGAGCCAAGGTATCATGCAGCGCCTGCCAACCACAAATTATCAGTTGTAACAGTTAGAGCACAACAGGCATTCAAGCGCAACTTTGTAAGTTGTTCAGCTTATGGAATGCCTCAATATCGTGTTGCATGTAGCCTCAGAGGCAACTCCGTCCATTCACTGTGCAATCACTAGCTGTCTGCATTTTTCAAGCGATTATCCGTGCGATTCCGCCACTCCTAATGAGTCGCGGTTTGAAATCGCGTTGCAGCATGGCATGATTCATCAACGCAAGCGGTCAAGCGGGAATGATCGAGATCTGCGAACGGTGTGAAACTGTGTGAAAGCCGAATGCTCGTATACTTGTAGACATTCAACGGGCGGTAGTCGTCTGTAACCTGCGACGCTTTCCCAGCTCTTGCTGCTTCACCACCACCACGCGGATCGAAAGATCATACATCAGGAGGCTGATGTCCGGCACGTCTCAGTCTCGACTCCGAAATTGACGGGCTAGCTACTAGGCCTTTTGTCGGTCGACAGCTGCATTTGCGTCACGCAAGGTGCTGATCCGCGAGGAACCTCGACATCCGATTCTGAAGTCGACTCTGCAGTCGAACGGATCCCGATGGATCCTCGATTCACCACGATGTTGAAGCTAGAGGACGCGATGGACCAAAACCAGAATCGTAAACCGGATACCGATATTCCAAACCCCATCAACAACCTGCTCTCTTCGCTTGCTGTGCTTCCCTCGGCGGAACAGGCATTCAGTACCGATCCTTCAGCCCTAAGCCAAAATGGAGCTGCGTTCTTGGGAATACTGGCGGATCTTCAGAGCAGCATCAAGAGTATGGATAGCTGTACGTTACTGCTCCGCGTTGGGCCTGAATATCACTGACATCTCAGCCGAACACTCCAGTGGCATTCAATTGCTCTCCTCAGTCCGCGGCCAATAGACACATTCCACCTCCCCTTCCGAATTCGCTCTTCAAGACTCCTCTTCGGGATAGGAAACGGGTTCGCCAGGCTCGGGAGCAAGAAAGCCAATTACTCAATACGGGCCTCAACGTGAAACCGAGACTCGTCATGGTTCCAACTGTTCCTCTGGACTTTCGAGCAGAGATCAAAGCGGAGGAAGCCTGGTCTAGTGAATCCCGCTTGCAAGCCACCCTGGACCGGTATCAAGACTTGAAACTGGCCGAGTCTTCAGACTCGACGGCCACTTTCCATGTTGCGGAATGGCAAGCGTCATACATCAAGCAGTCATTTGCAGGAGACGGAAAATCAATGGACGAACACAAACGGCGTCTCCTGGTCTATCTCAAGGTCGAAATGGGATTGCCGACGGGTCTCTGGGGTTACATCTGCTTTGGAAGGCGGAAAAGGCGATATGATGGACGGTATGAGAATCGAGAACGGGGGAACGAGGTGGCTTCATCGAAGCGGATCAGATCGTCCCGGAACTCAGGCGAAACCCGCAATCCTGACGAAGACGAAAGGGGAGAAGTCGTGATTGCAACCCGATTTCACCTCTTCAGCGAAGTTGAAACTGTAGGTGACATACTATCACACTATCACCGCAAGCTCGATTCTAATACATATCTCTCAACCAGAATAAGGGCCGAAACGATCTATCGGACTTCAGGTGGATACAGGAGCTATGCATGCACATGAACCACCTGGAGCTTTCGTTGCCGGAACTGCTGGTACGTTCTGACATCCCTCCTTTCAGATCTCGGGTCGATACTGATTCCCGTTTCGACTACGTAGCATCGACTTCCCGCATATTCCCGCATGATGCAAGAATCGTGCCGCTTGTGCTGTTCCTTGTTGAAGCGAGGTGTCCCGCCGGTCAGGAGAGCTTACTTGCCAACAGCAGGGACTACCAGTACGGCAGACTCGGTCAGCGGTGATGTGGAAGAGGATGGCTCCCTGCGTGTGAGCATGGAACCTCAGACGGCGGATACATTGGCGGACACGTCACAGCCGCCAAACACTGTAGATGGTTCAAACACGCAGGGGCAAGGACAATGGGTGGCGTTTCACAGCTCCTGTCTATAGGCTCGTTAGTAGCCCGACCCAGCAGTAAGGACGGTCACGCGGGGAAACTGTGGGCGTCTCATCCTGTTAGGAGGCGAAAACTCCCTTTGTCCTCGAGACCCCTTGAAGCCCCTGAACAGTATATGGAGGCTTGGGGTTTTGGACGATGGTCAACGCTACGTGTATCGTTTCACGTAGCTCTATGGTACAACATAGATATCGGGTAGATATCGATTGGAATGATGATCGTAACTACATCACAAACTACTGCATCGGCAATACAACAGAAAACCTTGAAATCCTCTCAGCATCAGTCTTTGCTATACACGACACTCATTTCTCTCATTCGAATAAGTCATGTTCCTCCACCTTTCATCCCCAGCCATCATGAGCTTGTCCCTGCTCGTGGCAACCTGCGTCGCCGCCCAATCAATGAATCACTCCGCAGTGATGGAGAGCTTCGAGGTGTTTCAAGCGCGATATGATGGGTCAGCTGTAAGGAGCTGGTGTTGGATTACCCCAGGCCATTGACTGATTTCTCCTCTTCGCTGCTGCAGTGCATGAATCATGCTAGTGATCCTGGTTACTATGCCTGCTGTCATCCGTTACCCGCGGGAGCCAAGCCCGCCCCCAGCTGCCTGTCAGTAGGAGACGATTGCGAGGAAGGGGAGGAGAACTGTGTGTGTGAGGACGGGGAAGGAGACGGGGGTGACGAATCGACTAGTCAGCATTCGGCACGCGCTTGGTGGGCCGATGGCGAGGAGATCTGAAGCAGATGAGGGCCGTTGTCACGGGTCGGGTGTGAAGGCTGTAGCAACCACTCACTGGACGGGTCTCCGGGAAACGTAATAACTGATTTTCGAGGACCTCAGTCAGCTGTGCAGACGGCTCTTCGCATTTTCATGTTGGGGATGTTGATGACGTTATTTAACGATATTTCGCTTGCTCTGCTCAATTGACCTGGACATGTACAATTACCAGTCTCCAATCTGCGCCATGAGAACCCTAGAACGACTGCAGAACCGTATACACCAACCCATTAACATGACTCGGAGCCGGGCCATCAGTTGCGATACTGTTTTGCCCCTTGCTCTGCCAGCCTGCAGCTTACGGCTTACGGTAGCGTCGTGGACACATGACTTGGCGGCATGATATGTTATGTACTTTCGCTAACATCACTTTAGTTGACCGCTGTCGGACTTTCGGAAGCCTTTCGCATGATCTTGGCGAGGAGCTGGTTGCACACTCTGTACTTTTGTAATCGCTCACGTACTTCGGTATGTCGTACCAATAGTAGTCTGCGTTCAGGTGTCTTTGGAGTTTGTACCTTGTACCTCCTGGCTGCTGAGGCTCAGCCATACTCAGCCTGGCCAACTGGCCCCAACAGATTTCTCTGCCAGAGAATGCTTACACAGGCTTACACATCTGCTGCTTGACTAACTGAACCTGATATATGGCAGGGCAAGGGGTGCCGGTACCAGCATGGGGCGACAGCGAAGGAACAACGATCTGAGGAACGCGACACGAACGCCGGAATCAGACCACCGCGTTAATTCGCGCTCTCATTTGCTCGTTGGCTGCGGAAGTCGCCCTGTACCTGCAGGACGAATCCGCATTGATAAACATCCAACACGGATGTCACCCATAGACCGCCTGTGGCGTGTAGCAGACCAAAGGGCTTACGTTGGCCAGACGAGCTCGCGGAGAGGGACGTCTCGAGCGATATCTGGTCGAGTCGCGGCGGGGTGGACCGCCCTTTGTGCAAACGGCGCGTGTGCGTTCCGAGACAAGAACCTGAAACGTGATCGCAGCACTGCCCATGACAAAAATCGGGGTCGCCGGTACAGCTGGCATCTCGCTTTCCCGATTTTGTCATTATCCTCATTATCCATGGCGGGCCGTGTCGCAGGAATTGCAGGAACGCTCAGCAGCATTAGACAAAGGGAACCGTCATCGTCGTCGTCGCCAGCACCAAAGGCAGATCATCGGGGCAGACATTGGGCGGACATTGTCTGTGAGTTCCCCCAGCATCTACTTCTAGACGGTTCCCCTTTGCCAGTCTGACCCACCGTATACCTTCCTTAGCAGGGCTTCAGTCTCCGTTGCCACAAAGATGGGCCTGTTGAAGATCTTCAGATCAGCAAAGTCGAACTCTGGAGGCGAACAGGCAAATCGATCACACTCCTTTTCTCCAAGTGCCGGAAACGATGATGCACCCCTCGCTCCGCCTGCCCGAATAGGGAAAGACTCTCGATCAGCCTCTACATCCTCGGCCAGGTCCACCTCGAGCTTTCTGGGCGGTCGGAACTACAAGGACCGGTCGGCATCCCAGAATGCAATCAAAACGATTCCTTACGATTCGACACCTCCTCAGAAACCCCCACAACCTAGGACGACTTCAGGTTCGAGCCAACTATTCTCCTCAAATACGCCACATCCTCAGTATGGCCATGTTCAACAATCCTCCAGGCTGCACTCCTTACAGACTCAAGGCTCTCGGGACAGTCTATCATCAATTACCCCTAGGCAAAGCGAACCGCAGCATCAGCAAAAACCAAGGCCGTTCTCAAAGTATGTGTTGCCGGATCTCGACCTTGACTCTGGTGGACGGAAGAGTGGAACACTGGTAGATTTTCCCACGGATGGAGCCGGTAAAGTCCCTGCGCCTAGAGATGTGGGCTCTAATCAGCGGCTTAGGATGAACTCAGACAAGAGTTGGAATAGTCAGGCGGAGCAGGTCGTGGAGCAGAGCCGGACAAGCTCAAGTCAACCTCGTATCTCGCCTCGGGAAATCCGGGGACTAGATTTGGAGGCGGCTGCACGACATCGCAGCTACATGGACGCACAACGGCCGCTGCCAGAACCGCCTCGCGCATTCCCTCGTCCAGCAAGTACGTTTTCATTAGGACCGTCCCCGTCAAGCACAGCGTCCATACATGATCAGTATCATTCGCAATCTTCGGCTTCCGCGTCGTCAGGCAGCGCAACTCCTCGACCCTCCCTTTCAATAAATCCTGTCGGTCTTGCCGAACCATCGTCTGCTACATTGAAGAGCAATTACCCAGAGGGACATCTGCCACCACCTAATACCAGTAATGCCAACGAGAGGTCCAACTCGAATCAGAGTGTTTTTCCTTGGCTGAACCGATCGAGATCGAAATCGCCCAACACCTTGGGCACCGGCGGTCTTTTGGATCAAGGTTCGACTACGATGGTCAAGTCAAAAAGCAGGGACAAAGGCAAGGGAAAATCCAAGACTGGAGACGAGGACGGGTCATTCAAGGTACGGGCTTTTCGTCATGTCTCTTCGGGCTCTGGCATACCGCCATGGGAAGTCCAATTTGAACACGAAAACACGAAAACTCCCGAGCAGGCCGAATCTCAAAGAAATGAAAGTGATCCTGCAGACCCTTACCGATCGGACTTCCGCCGCGAGACCCCGGCCGAAGCCGCAGACTCCTCTTCTCCCAAACGACCTAGTCTCCAGGGCCTCGGACGACCTCCATCAGTAGCAGGTTCGATAAATTCCGAGGATCGGCAGGTCAGCGTGCAACGTTTCAAACAGACACGGCGATATAGCGGAGTCAGCGTGAATGGCGTTCACATATTTCCCCCCGAGGTTAACGATCAGACTCCGTACAACAGTCATGGCTATGGTCACCATCGGGTCAGAAGTGACAGTTCCGGAGTGGAAGTTTTGTTGTCACCGCAAAAGAAGAGGACAGCGAATCTCCATTCGGATAGCAGCGACGAGGAGATGTTGGCGCCTCATCGCTATGCGGGAGACGAAGAGTTAGAGAACAGGTCGCCAGCGAGTCGAGCGATGAATCGCTCTTTCTCCACCTCGGCCCTTTCAGCAGTGGCGCCAACTGGCAAGGAGGCGTTGGACCGAACGGCAGAATCGACTATAGGAAGACGATCCTTGGACCAGGCGCTAAGACCTGGCATTGTAAATCATCCCCCGCGGCGACCTTCTGGATTTGCCGCGCAAAATCCGAGAGCAGTCAGCGTGTTTGACCAGTCCTCGCCGTCTATGGGCAAGAAGGGAATGTTCGCCTCTCAATCCGGTATTCGACCATTTGGGCACGATCGGTCCCGGTCTACTTCGGGCATGCAAGATCTTGCTGCCGAAATCAGCCATGCGAGCAGAACATCAGCGGGCTCGACCGGTGCGAACAACAGCCGATTGACGCTCCACGAGAGACTAGCAGGCCTAGCGGTTTCCACGCCACCTGTCACCGATCTGCCTCTAATGTCTTCTCCCGATTGCGAAATACCGCCCTTTCGGTCGCCGTCTCCGGAGACGCTCAACTCACAGCCAGCCGTCACGCGTCCCACATCCGCTCAAGCGTCGGTGAGTCCTCGACCTATTCTTCAGCAGCGGAGCTCGTCGAATATCAGCACCAATCGTCAAAAGGCCCGCACGGGCTGGGACGCGTCTTCCTCTGACGAGGAAAGTGACAAAGAAAAAAAGCATCTGCGGAAGACAAGAACGGCCAGTGCGGCAAAGGCACCTCAACCGACTTTCAAAATGCAAAGCCTGCCATCTGGTGTTCGGAGACCGCCTGCTCCGTCTGAGGCATTCGGGCTGGATGACGATGAGTCACCTAGACGACCGAGTCTCGCCGGTAGTCAGGGTTCTCGCACTTCATCTTTTAGCGGTAATCGAGGTCCTCAGCCGTCGTCTTTCCAACGAGCCAAGGAATCAGGTCATTCGCGGGCACCATCCAACGCGGTAGCGGATAGCGATAACGATTCGTCTGATAGTAGCGAAGATGAACCCCTTGCAGCCATCAAACACAAGCAGTCTTCGAGCTCATTGGCTTCCGGTGCATCATTGACCGTTCCAAGCGGACGGCCTAGTGCATCCTCCCAACACTCGTCTCCTGCAAAGTCCTCAAGGTCTAATAGCAATATGAGCCTTCCACTGGCGACTTCATCCCCGCAACTCGCCCGATCCGCCGTTTCTCCAGTGTCCTACCCAGCAAGCTCTCTGGCACTTTCCCCCTCACAAATCTCTAGTCGATTACCTCTCGAGAATCCTACCGTATCAAGGCCCGCGACAACACTTGTGACCGCTGGCTTAAGGACTCGGGACTCACCTGCGTCCTCTCAATCAGGCGCGACGACAGGAGACACGTCCAGCGGCGGTTTGCCGGTCACACCTAGAGAGTTGTCTTTGGTGCTATCCAATCCTATCGCGGTGGGCAGCGCCAGATCTTCCTTCTCATCAACCCAATTAGGAAACAACCCGCGCAGAGTCAGCTTTGCTGAAAATGAGCGTGGGCAGATGGCGCGTAGCGCCGAAGGGGAGGCAGGAAAGGAACAAATCAGGAGTACAAATGAACGCAGAAGAGAAGAAGCGCGAAAGGCTACGGAGGTGAGTGCATTGCCAAAACTCTGAAAGTCGTCAGCTCAACGCTAATCCTGTGCTTTACAGATTGGGCAAGCTGCCAACGGGACACCGGACGCCGCGCAAGATAGTCCGCCTGATCCAGCCATCTATCTTCAGCAGATGCAGTCTCAGATGACCCAATTCGGTCAAATGGCAAACACTTTCAATCCATGCTTTGGAATGTCAAATGCGGGATTCATGGATCCCACCCAGCAAATGTACATGTTGCAGATGCAAATGGCTCAAATGGCTCAAATGAATCCAGCTATGGTTCAAATGCAACATCAGGCGTAAGTTCACCGCCATTGCGATTTAGCTTTCGGGTACTGATTGGGTGCGGTTTCATCAGCATCGCCCTGGCCAAGCAACAGTACCAAGCATCCGTCGTTGCTGCTGCCATGCAGGCTGCCGAAGATGCATGGGAAAGGGGCTCAACCATGACAGGTTTGGGCTCGACCACAGGGCGCAACCTGAACTCGTCGTCGCAGATGTCGCCTGGAAACACAGGCTTCCCAATGGGTATGCCGGGAGTTTTCTCCGCGATGTCTCCCTACGGCAATGTAGGGTCCGTTTATGGAGGCAACGTCATTCCCCAAGTCGAGTCTCCTCACTTCACCGCTCGACCCGCCGCATCGGTTTACGGCGAATCATACGGCGTACGCCCGACAGTCAAAGCCCATCCCCGACCTAACCGCTCCAGATCATCGCCTTCGTTGGACAAATTGATGGCGGAACAGTCTGGCGTGACTCCACGAACGACACTGCAACATCAATCGAATCCGCAAAAACCTCTGCCGGCGCCTTCTGCAAGGCGACCGGCCCCAAAATCCATGGTGCCGACCAAAGGACCAGATAATGAAATGCCGAGATCTGCACCTTCCACTTACAGCTCTACCCCGCCGGCTGCCGTTGCAATGCCCCCGTCTAGCTGGAGAAGTAGATCTTCCGGTGACCGTATTCGCTGAACACAGGAAGCAGGAGAACGACAAGGCAATCTTGATGGACAATATAACGACCTCCATGCACAGTGGAGACACTCGTTCGATCGAAATGATCCCGGCGACAACACGTTCTCTGATCAGTTAACACAACATTATGTACCCAGTCACAACATTAGCATACCCCTGTTCAGAAACCGTTATAATGTACTTACTACTTAGATCGGTTGTTACTGCACGCTGCCTTGCATAGCGCATGTATCTCTTGCGATACATGTACGCAACAACAAGATGTGAATCTGAATCAGGGAGGCAAAAGAGTACAAGTCCATAGAGCACATTGAGCCATTATGCTCTATATAATTGAAGGGATTAAAGGGAAGGTACGAGGCCGGTCAAGTCCGAAATGATTACGCGCTTGTCGACGCGAGAGACATGAGCTTCCTCTTGCCAGAGTTTCAGAGATCTTCCAAAGGCCGCTGGCATCTTTTGAAAGTTTTGATCTGTGATGATCGACCGACTGATGAGAAACAGATGGTAGTTTCAAGAATCCTGTGATCATGCTGGAAACGACTCGCAGCATCTGTCGTCGAGAAACGTACGCATGCGACACCGTGCGTCACGCCTCGCAGCGCATCCATGGTCGACGACATTCACAGGCATCCGCATGAGCTGGTGAGTCGAAAGGAGAACCCTCATCGCTCTACTGTATGACTCAACCTTCCGACGGTCTACTTTCTGCATGTTGCGATTCTTTGAGCAGCTATCGACCCAGTTCTCGAGCAGGTCTGACGCAATAGACGAGAATTGGAATCGCGCAGCGAGGTGAGTCTAGTACTGATCCATTATCTGGGCCTGATTTAAACTCCAGGAAAGCTGACTGATCAACTGATGCATCTCATGTGCTGTGATCAGCTGGTCGAGGGAAGTAGAAGAGTTGGAAACCTCACTAGCCGATCTGAACGCGAAGCTCTTTCGTCAGTTTGAAACTTTGATTGCGGGGATCAATCATCCCCGGACTCAAAGCTGACTTTTATGCTATTCTACATAGTCCTGCAAGAGCTTAGACATTCGAAGACTGGATGTATCGAGGGTGACGGATACTACACAAATGAAGACGAAGACTCGGCAAACCTGTCGACGGCGGTGTTGGTCCAGTTCGAGGCGGACGTCAAGATATTCTCGAACCGCCTCACTTTCGTGAAGTCAATGCGGGATCAGACACGGCTTTCGTTCCATGCTCAAACCGCGAGCCCGATTCGCATCAAGGAACTGGATACAGCGTGGTCTGACTTAAATCTAGGTTGGATCGACTTGCTGCGAGCGGAAGAGATGTCGAAGCAGGAGTTGAGGGAAGATAAATGGATGATCGTCCTGCGCTCGCAAGTAAAGCTTGACTGACTCCACGTTCGGCGCAGCTGATATTTCATGATTAATTAGAACCGCAAGCCAAGCGATGGACATGATGGACTCGCTGCAAAGGGTTTTGGAACGATGCAAAGTATGCTCGAGGCCTAGAATTTGTTGATTCTCCTACCGTTGACTTAATATCTTGGGCTTTAAAGGCGATCCTGGCTACCGTCAGCCAGACGCCCCATTTCGCTTACATCGTTGTTGCAGAATCAGCTTTGCGGGATTATCATGACAAGAAAAGGTGAGTTCATAACGCTAAGCCCCGTATTTACTGAGCAACTTCCGATTGGCAGATTCTATCACCGAAGCATAGTCAAGGCAATTGCACTTCTGAGTCAAGGAATAACGGACCGTGCCACGCAGAATGGCGAAGCGTTGCTGATGTACGTAGCGATCTTGCTACATCCAAACGAGGTTCTTAACCAATAGTTCTATTCAGCCACGAGGCACAATCTGAAAGATGGGAGCAGCTACATGTTGAGTCACGCCTCTTCGACAATGACATACCGTATGTGCACGAAGATTTACGAATCGCCCGCATCAGGAATGACCTCGCAGGAACTGACGAGGACGAAGGTTCTTGGCAGACATCCTCCGGTGGCTCTGTTGCGCCACCATCTGCTTTTTCTGTTAGAAAAGCCTATGGACGAGAACTGGCGAATGCAAAAGGTAATCGCGCAAGATCCAAATCCCCAAGCCCGTCATCTAAGGGCCACGGCTCTTCGAGATCCCCCGTCATTTCTCAGCGTTTCGACGACTCCGAACGAGTCTACTGGCGGAATCCTCACGTATCAATGGGTTCCGTCCTGTCAGATCATAACATCTTCAGGGCCGATCCTTTTACATACAGAGGTGACACCGGGCGTGCGGCGTCGAGGCGGGGCTCTCTTGACGACGGCGGTGAAACGATCCATGCGAAATCTGCCGTTGGGCAGATCCAGAAAGGACTGGACGACAGCGGTCGCAGTTGCAGCATGAGTACCAACACCGGCAGAGTCGGACCTATGATGACGACTACCCGTACGGCACCGCTCGGACAGAATGGTTCCCTTGGCTCTTCTACGCGACCTGCGTCGACGCCAATCTCAAAGACCAATAGTTGCGGTGCTACCACCCCAACACGCGCATCGAGTTCTCGTCCAACAACACCCAGCCTCCTGCCGCGCCCCACGTCACGGCTAAGCCTGTCGAGCAGAGAAAGAGCTCGTGAAGCTGCCTCACCAACACCAAGTATCACTGGCGAAACGGTCCAGTCAATCATTCCTGTCGGTAGGGCAAGTCCTTCCCCATACATCGGACGACGTTCGGCAAGTGGACCCATATACAAGACTCGCGAGCTACCCCCACCTGTGCCAGCCTTGCCCAGCCGACAAGAACTACAAGCGAAAGAAGAATCGCGTGCGGCATTGCTTCGTTCATCATCACAGACCTCCGTGTCCGCACTGCGGGCAGGGCTTACCGCGGCGCCGTTTGGCTTAGGAAGCAGATCGGTATCGATGACAACACCCCAGAAGATTCCTTTTGGCACTGCTAGCGAGACACTCCCTCTTTGGAGTCCAAGCAGAACAAAATTTCCACCGTCTAGTTTCAAATCGCCCAATATGAGGGCATCCAGGCCTTCATCTTCGTTGTCGACGAGATCCGGCACAATGACGCCATACTCTGCACTACCAGGAGGATTCATTCCCAACCATTTGGACGAGCTGGACAAGGAATTGGCTCGTCTGCTCGAAAGCATTCCGAATGATATCCAGGTTGAACGCGTCGATCGACCTCTAAGAAAAGGACAATTGCATGACGGCGAATGGAAAGCGCAGTATGCTTTCACCACAGGATTGGGCAACAGGAGAATTCATTCGTGTAGGTTGATTGAGCTGACACGCTCAGGAAGCAATGGGAACGCGCGTAAAATCATGATTAGCGATAAAGGGGTAAGAGTTGTTTCGCTTCCTGGCAGCTATCCCGGCTACCAAAATTATGCACGCCCGCTGACGTTGTCTCTCGATAACAGTATGGATTGATTTGCGACTATTTATATCGAACGCGGAGTGACCGTTGATGGTCGAGGATACTATACCAATATTTGGAGGCTTTCTTGCAGATGAAGTTTCGCCAAGTAGATCGCCTATAACCATCCAATGCCTACTACAATGATGCCCTGCAATGGGGCTTTTCCAATCTTTCTATTCCATCTTTCTATGTCTAACAATTCCAGAAAAGGATTTCCGGACTTTCCGGCTCGGCCCGCTCCACGATTGCCTTATCCCAACCTTCTCCTTGAGTTTCATTCTTCTCGATCTGAGACAGAGCATCATCTACAGAAACGACGGTGATATCCTGCAGCTTCATCGAGGACTTGATATACGGCAGCAGAGATGTGAGAGCGTCGATTTCCGAATATGCGAGATCTCGGGAGAACACCGAAGGACCCGCCGTGGCGAGTTTTCGCTATCAGCGTCAAGACAATTAGCATCGTCTACGAGCAAGATATCAAATGCGAAGAACGAACCTTGATCAGAGAAATGAAAGGCATAATCCGTTTGTCCTTGATCAAACCACCAGACTGAAGTTTTTCCTTGAGCTTCTTGTCATCAACCGACTTGCTGCTCTCGTCGTATACTTCTCGCATTGCAACGATAGCGCCATCTTGCCACGCGGGGTACTTGGTAGCAACGAAGATCCGAGCAGATCGAGGCTTGCTAGGATCGTAGGTAATCGTCTTTCCTTTGCCCTTCTTTTTCGTCATGGCGGCTTCGGTGGATCGCATGTTGGACAAGACGCCTCGCATATACTGAAGCTTGGCCAGAACGCCCTCGTCGATCTCGCCCTCAGCCTCTGGCCAAAGAGCGTTCTGCACTGACGTGCTTTCCTCCAAGATATCGCGCCAAATGTACTCGGCGTAATGAGGAATGAATGGCTGAGCCAACAAAGCGCTTGTTCGCAAGAAGTGGAAGATGAGATCGGCGTGCATGCCATCGCCGCCGTTTTCAGGAAGGGTGACCTCTCGGTACCAGTCTCGGGCACTCTGGTACTCGTAGTAACCGTACTTCAAAGAGTCCTTGTAGACAGTGCTAATTGACGATCGATGAAAGGTCAGTATCTTTCAACCTATCGGTAAGAGACTCATTTTACCTGATATAAGCCTTCTTTGTTCGCTTGTTGAGAACGTCCATCTCAAGCTTGAAGGCCTTGTCGTGGGAATTCCATTCGCCAGTTCGCAGTTCGCCTCGACTTCGGGCAGCTTTCATTTCCTGTCATTCCCACAACACGGTCAGCACTTTTGTTGGCGTTCCTTCCATATACGGCCTATACATACAGCTGCCCATTCGGTCGCAGTGTGAAGTCGCAAAATTGATGCGTTGGCTGTCAATTCCTCGAAGCTAAAAGACAGGCGGCCGACAGTCAGTGTCACGTTCGCAAGACCCCACCTGAAACTCTTACTTGGCGTCCGTCAACTCGTCTCCAGCATCGGCCAAAGTCAACCGGGTCGCGTCCGCACCGAACTTCTTGACGGCCTCGCCCAAAGTCAAGAAATTGCCGGTACTCTTTGACATTTTTTTTCCGTTCAGCATCAAGTGCCCGTTGGCTCGCATGGCTTTGGGCCAGTATTCTTCGCTGAAGAGGGCAGCGTGAACGTAGACGCAAAAGGTCAAGTGGTTTGGGATCAAGTCCTTTCCGGAAGATCGCACGTCCATCGGGTAGAAGTATTGGTAGTTGTATTTCAGTTGAGCAGCCTTCTCCTTCTCGAGCGACTGACCCTCGGGGAAGGGTCCTTCTCGAAGAATGTATCGCCAAACCTCGTCGGTCATTTGATCGGCAGTAATGCCGAGCGGTCCGACCTTGTCACCGTAGATACTGCCCTGGTGCAGGAAATGGGCAATCGTGTAGTACGACATATAGATCGTCGAATCACTAAGCGATTCAACGAGGAATTGAGGGTCCCACGGAAGCTTTGATCCGAGACCGTAGCTTCGGGCGCAAGCCCACTGGTTGAGCCAGTCCAAGACGGCTTCAAAGGAGTGTCGAACTTCGGGGAAGAAGGTGTTCATTCGCTCGACAAGGCTATTCCGAAAAGCGGGACGCAGTTTCAGTAACAGCGTCTCGTACAGAGGGCACGCAAAACGTACATTTTGGCCTTTGCCTTCCAGTCCTCAACACCGTAATCGAGGTACCACTGATCACAAAGTGCGACGACACACTCGTCAGCACTTCGGGAAATGACCTGGTTCTCGGGCTCGGCGTAGGGGATAGCGAGACCGGCGTCGATCATTTGCTTCCTGACCAAAGGCTTAGCCTCCTGAACGGGCTGACCCTTGAAATCCCCGACAAGCATGGTACCATTGTTGAAACCCTCCTTGTACGCGATATCTTTGGCCTCTGCGAGCTGGACCTTGTCTTTTTGCGAGTTGATCTTCAACTTTGCAACGAGAGCGGCAGCGGTGACGTCACCGTAAGCCGGGGTGTTGAGTACAGGGATAGGCTCGTTCGCGACCCATTCAGGCTTGATCTTGTAGTATTCAGCCTTTTTCCTCAAATCCATGAGGGTGGCATAGTCATCGGGCGAATCGGAAGGAACACAGCTGACGACACCGGTACCTTTGTTGGCCAAGACGCCCTCCATCGGGACGACGTAGATCTCGGGCAAGATGCCAAAGGGCGGGTTAACTTTTGTTCCCACCAGATCGGCGCCCTTGACTTCTGCCAATTTGTGCAACTTTCCCCGGTCTTCGAAAGTACCCTGGAAAGCCATGTTTCGGGCGGCTCGTTCAGTAATCAAGAAAGCTTCAGTCGCGGAAGACTGGTAGATGCCGTAGTTGATACCAGTTCCGACGAAGCAGTTGGTCTGTCCGTACATGGTTTCGGGCCGAAGGGTTGCGGCCACCATGTAGACATTCTTGCCCTCGACTGCCTTCTTGACGTCTTCGCTAACGTGTTCAGCCCATTCGACGACCTTCATCTTGATAGCAGTGTATTCTTGAGGTCCAACACCTTCTCCACTGGCCCGATCGTGGTCCATACAGGGTTGGTCGTCTTTCGGCGAATAGATGGTGTATCGCTCGCCGAACTTGATTCGACCTTGTGCCCTGAGCTCGTTCATTTGCCATCGGACAAATGAGTCGTAGTAAGGGTTGACGTCGGCTACCAGAACAGAAGAAGATCTAATTCAACTTTCCAGTCCGTGACAAGTCGAGCACACGACTTACTGGTGACAAACGATCGCCTCCAATCGATACGGGCGCCCATAGCGTTACAGTCCTGTTGAGCGATAGGGGGGAAGTATTTCATCCAGTAAATGGGATCGGCAAACTTTTTGATTTCCTCCCGAGGAATACCCAACAATTCCATGATTTGGAATTGGTAGGTCAAGCCGGTAGATTTCGCGGCGAGCTTGCCTTTTTTGGCTTTTGATGGATCTGAAGAGACGGGAGCAGCGACAAGATCCTTTTCGTTTTTAGGGGCGGTGGGAGTAGTGAGCTGGTCAGCAGCTTCCTCGGCCGTCTGAGGGTCTTGGTATCCACTAAAGTCTTCACCGAAGAGCTCCATCTCTCGAATGAGCTTGTCCGCGGAGGACTAAAGGGGCGAGGAATAGAAATCAGATTTCTGCGACTCGCTCACGATGGCTCCAGCTTACCTTGATAGGCATACCGGTGCAGTGGAAACCAAGAGGGAACAACGCCCGCTTGCCCAACATTCTTTCGAAACCACAAGCAAACTCGATTTTGGAGATCGAGAACGCGTGGCCGAGATGCAGACTGCCGTTCATGTACGGGTACGGGAATGTCCCAAGCCATTTTGGGTTCTGCGCCCTGATTTCAGAAGGCGTCATCGGAGCCGTTGCGGGATCGACGGATTCCGCATAGGTAGCAGCGGGAGGCTCAGGAGCGTTGATCTCAAAGACCTTTTGGTCGAGCCAGTGTTGCTGGGCCTTCTTTTCGAGTTCGATGATGGCATCTCGCTTGCCGGTCTGAGAGGGATGTAGTAAGATGCAGTCGGAGTACCGAAGCAAAGAAACGGGGTCCTTACGCACCTTTTTGAGATCCAAAGTCTCTGCGTTCGCAGCAACAGCAGGAGCGGCCATGTTGATTATTCCTGCACTGGAGAACTGACGAACAGGACGGTATGCACAAATGCGGTACGGTATTCCAGGGAATCGGGATGGCGAGGTTACGACGCGGATTGCCTTTGGTAGCAGGCAAAGACGAGGTATTTTGGGCGACGTGCGGAGGGGACACTCTATGCGATCCTGGCGAGACGTCAGGGCGGTGTCAAAGGAAGTCTGGCAAAACAGGTGAGAAAAGCCTGTCATTCGAGCTCTGTTTCTGGTGGAAATTCGGGTCGGCGACGGCGGCCGGATTGAGCCAGAGGTGGTTTTTGCATCCGCAGACGATCGTTCCTCAACATCTCACATCAGCTCGGTCTTCTCAAAGTCCAAAGTTGGCTCAAGCGCTCTCCAAGTCTCAACTCTGCTACTGCAAGCACATCGCCCGAGATCAACATCAGCATTTGGAAGACCTCTTAGGGTCCCTTTGGCTGACTGTCCTTGGAAATCACAAATCGCGACACTTCGGCACACCACGCCTCCAGCAATATCATTATCGACTCGAAGAAATGGCCTCCTCATTCGCCCAGCCATCATTTCCACCACCTTCCCGGACTTTTGATTCCCCGTCGACTCCGGTTCCCACAGTCGCAGCTTCCAAACCTATCACGAAATCATACAAGGCATATTTCTCCCAAGAAGAGATTGAAATATTATATGCTAGGCAGAGAGGGCAGTCCTCGACAACAAAGGCGGAGAGAACGAGGCAGATCGCGTGTGGAATGATTGATGCAATAGGGCTTAGGATTGGCTTGTAAGTTTTATATGTCATCTATAATACGGCCTTTTCAATGATTTCCTCGTCTACGACAATATCTCAGTCCGAGAAGAGTCATCGCAACTGGTCAAGCGCTGTATCACCGCTTTCATCTATATTTCCCGTTGACGGAGTTTGGCCACCTCGTACGCACTTCTCCTACGGGGCACTGAAAGTTAAAGTTCTGTCTCTGACCTTCTCAAACCGCTTGTCGGTGCCTCACAATCCTCATAGGAAGTATCCCTCTCCACCCTTTACGTTGCGGCGAAATTGCACGACACCCTAAAAAAACCTCGAGATCTCATCCTGGCAAGTTACGCTGTCCGTCAACCTGAAATGCTCAAAGGTCGTCTCGCGCTCTTGGTCGATCCGTCGTGCATCGATCCGAAACAACTGGAAAGCGAACGACGGAGAATGCTGAGCATAGAGAGACTGGTGCTCGAGACGCTTTGTTTCAATTTCATGGTGGGCGCGGAAGGTGGCGGGTCACCTGGTTTGGATGCCTTCGGGCTAGTGATAAAGTTGGGGAGAAAAGCAGGATGTAAGCGATTCAGTAACCTAGATTCCATTCTGAAAGGCAGATGAACTGATCCGTGGCCCCATTCACTAGATAGGAGAAAGTTCATCTATACCTCCTGGAAGATGATCACAGACTCGTGAGTGCCAACTGGACAGTAAGGAAACTCTTATTGATCTCCTTTTGTAGATATCGTACAACTGCCTCATTATCTTTCACACCTCAAGCGATCTGCGTCTCGAGTTTCTACGCAACCGCCCTTCTGCACTCACCGCCGCCAGATACGTCTCCCGAAGCAGAAATCAGTGGAACGGGGATGCCGGAAGCAGAAATAGAAATGGCTGAAGACGTGCTAGCATGTGTACGAGATGTGAATTCATGGCAGCGAGGAAGCCGAGATACATGGCTGCAGGATCTCAGCGTTGCAGTTGATGACATTCACGGTGAGTTCAGCTCCTTTTTTCATTTTAACACAATGATATTGACTTGATACCATGATTTGGCGCGTGTAGATATCGTGCATCTACTGCTCAACCTTCATGTATTCCTCCTTCAGTCTGCAAGCCGTCCATCGACAACAGGGTCAGAGCTCACCCTTACACCCTCATATGGAACACCAGTCTCGCCATCCGACATGCCGCTGGTCGGCAGCTCACAACCATCACGCAGCACGCTTTCCAGCTCTGCACTCGGTATGCACCCACAGATGGTACCAGCTCTTGGCTTGCCATCTCGGTACAACTGGACTCAAGAGAGACTGATGCAACTCAAGATCTGGCTGAGGGAACAATACAAGACGCTACCTTTACACACCGCCGACAGAAATGGGCATGATTTGGATCGATCCAGTGACGTCAAAGAACTAAACATAGAAACATTGACTAGTGGTTTCGGCAAGAACGACGAGACGATACGGTTCCTGTTCTGCTAATGGACTGTACAATTCTAGCTCGCATTGTACCTTGACGATCGCATTACTAAATGCCGGCTGAATATAGCATATTCAAGAAGTCCGTCGAACATGCTGTAACATGTTGAATCGGATACATATCATGGTGTCGAATACAAGAACACTGAATACTCGTCAGTGAGACCAGTCTATTCCTCATCGTCCATATCGTATTCCTCTCCCTCTTCCTCCTCCTCGTCTTCCTCGTCATCATCGTCATCGCTGGCCTCAGGTGCTCGCTTGTTCTCCTCGCGTTGTGCCTTCATAAGAATATGAAGCACGTCAGTCTTGAATCAACAGGAAGAGGTAGAACAGCAAAGGAAAACGCACCATTTCGATATCTTTTCTCTTCTGATCGCGCACCTTCTTCTGCAATCGCATCCACGATCCAATCGGTGTCTCCGTAACAGGTACACCGTCCAAGAAGGCTTCGACATCGGTTCGATCATTAGGCGCAAAGGTGACGGTTCTCCTCTTTTTCTCAACCCACTGCTTCGTAGCTTCGATTTTTTCAACCAAATTCTTGAGCTGATTGTTCACCTTGCCGGAAGCACCACCCTTCTTGAGGTATCGCTTGAGCATGAAGACGACCGGGATAGTCATTTCCGGGAAGGCGATGTTGGTGCTCATAACGGCGTGGAACTCTCCCAAAAGGTAGACGAGTTCCTCTGCCAACGTCTCCTGATATACCTTGGTCTTGGGATAGCTGGCGGGAGCTTTGATGGCGTACTCCAAATCCAGCGGTTTCAGCGAGGCGTTCTTGGGGTTTGCACGCTTGAACTCTACTGATTCCAAGATTTCAAGCAAGAAAGGCGCCAAAGGTACGTAGTTGCCGGTTCGCGCAGTAATTCTGAGCAGTGCATGCAAGACATGGAAACGCAGGGGGAACCATCGCGAAGTCGGCACAAGTCTGAGAACACAAAAAAAAGAGGCATAAGCTTTCGATCTTTGGGGAAGGATCACCTGTTAGCTTACCGCACAACTCCAATAGCGATCTGGACCAAAGGGTAAATCAAAGGCTCGAGGGCACTAGCCTGGCCTCCGGCTTCCGTAACCTTTTCTTTATCGCAACTTCCGGCCAAGACAAGACTCCAGAAATCAAGGCAATGCACGAACTGCCAGTTGTACACGGCACGAAAAGCTTCTTTGTCGGCTTGACCGCTTCGAACGACACCTCGTAGATGGACAGCAAGCATTCGAATATAACCGAAGGCGTGAGTGTACGAGATTTCCGGGTCGAGTTGGTAAAGCTCGGCAGCAGTGTTTTTCATGAGGTTGAGCGCGGGAAGAGTATGCGCAGATGTCAGACGCAAAGGTGGCAGCAGAGCGGAGTAGATGTTCTGTAGCGGTGTGCGTGAATCAGAGAAAACTCCGCTATAATCAATTGCAAATGGACCTACCTTCAAGCACAGTTCCTTGATAGATTCATCGCCAGCCTTGTAGACTTTCCTTACGGCCAAGAAGCAGGCGATCCTAACGTTGTCAGCTGCTGATGACCATAGTTCCAGAAGAAGCTGGAAGCAGGGAGAGCTTCATGAGGGTGGAATCAAACCGCAGGAAAACGCCGAGAACTCACTTTGATGTATGCCTTCAGTTGCTTCTTGTTCTCCATCACCCACGGCAACAATTTTGTGCTCTCGGAGATCGCGGTGTGCAAGAGACCGGATGCATCCGAATCGTCCTCGTCATTCACGGCCATTGGTGTGGACGGAAGAGACTTGATGAGGAACATCAAGGTAGAAAAGTGGGATTTGATAAACTGGGGAAGTCGTGCCTGAGATTTCGGCACTTTGGACACCTTGCTGTAAGACACACGCAAGACGTTAGAATTTCTTCAGTGCTTGGCAGTGAATTTATACTGACAATCGTCCGCTAGGCAGTTCCTTGTAGGGGATGTGTTTGGCCAAAACGACCGGTGTGAACTTCAAAGCCGTCAAGATCAACTTGTTGAAGACTGGAGAGAGGCAGGTGATCAGGAAGCCGATCATAACACAGAGATCAAGAGCAACTCACCCAAGGCGCTGTCGACCTTGTACCTCGTTTCAAAGTCCTCTTCCCCTTGCTCATTCATGTGGGCCGCAGCTCGGAACGCGAGTACCATCTTTCGCAAAGATCGGAGTGAATGCTGTTTGATCATTGCACGTTGCCATCCACGCAGCATCTTCATGGAAACACTGATTTTGTCCGGCTCGGCGGCAGCAGGGATGCCCTCGAACTCAGGCTCGTCCTCATCCGAATCGCTTCCGGCTCCGTCGTACTCGTCCATATCCTCGTCTTCATCCTCTGCCTCTTCAGCAACCTTGCCCTTGGTCTGCTTCTTTGGCTTGGAAACTGGTTCCTCGTCCTCTTCCTGACCAAAGGCGAGCAAATCGGCATCGTTCTCCCTGAGATACTTGTAGAATTCGGGATCCTTCTTTTCGAGTTCGGCCAATTGTTCTGCCATTGCGGCTGCATCGGCGTCGGGGTCGTCGAGTTCCTCATTGTCGTGTTCGTCGTCCAGATCAAAGTCCTCCTCGCCGATGGAGGAGATTGTGTCTGCGCCATCGTCGTCCTCGTCGTTGAGGTCTCCACCTTGATTCTGTCGAGAATAGGTTTGAGTTGATATGTTTTCCCAGCTGAATCGTAACACTTACGTCTTCGAGGTCCGAATCAGCTTCAACAGCCCTGCTGTCGGTACCAAGCCGACACGATGTCAGCACACAGTTCGCCAACCTTGCGGTCTAAGCGATTGAACTGACCCCTTGCCCTTGTTCTTCTTGGAACCTTTGTCCTCATCGCTTTCTACCGCGACATCGTCATCCTCCTCATCTTCATCAGTCGACTCGTCGGCATGCTTTCCCTTTCCATTCTTCTCCTTGGCTGCTTTGCGGATCTCTCGACCTGCAACCTTTTTCTGAACTTGCTGATATTTGCGTCGTTTTTCGATCGTCTGTTTCAGCTTGCCAGAAGAGACAAACTTCTTGGTCTGTTTGGTTGCTTTCGGCATTGTGATCGGATACGGCACACCAGGAGGGAGCGTTTCGTAAGAGACAAGATCTGAGGAATCTCAAGACGAACTCGACATACGAATCTTGAGGAACGCAGCCTGTTACCATGTGTGAAGCTCACGGAATTTCCAAAATAGATCACGTGCCCTGGTGCGCCCGCCGGAACGAGAAGCCATAAGTGAAACACATTGTCAACAGGCGAATGGAGAACACGGTTGATGGACGAGGCAGTCCATTCTGCTGGACGGTCGATTATATTGGCAGATGTTTCGCTGCTCTTGGTCTCGGTTGTCAGCTTCGGTATCGTTTCAATCGGGGGAGGGAATCGAGCTCCATCATTGAAGATACCAACCTGCCGACAACACGATGTTCAAGGCTCCCCGTACCTACGTTCCCAGCAACCTTCGCAGCGTCGCCCTGCCGGTCTCCGACAAACCGCAAGAGTGGGATGCCGAAGGATACGAACTAGGTGGAGGAAGGGCGAGGAGAGTGGAATCCGATGGGGCTGCAGGAAATGAGAGTATGGAGGAATCCAGGGCATTACTCAGCATAGAGGAGAGGTGAGATCTTATGACCAGAGGAGAATCGCCATCCGATGCTGATCCGGCATACTCCAGTCTCGTGCTGCTACAATCGCTGCAGCAGACACGCCAGCACCACGTCGAGGAATTGTTTCCCATCTTTACCACTCCGCAGACCTCAAGATCGAGAACCAAGTATAAACAGGTTGAGGAGGAGAACCCGATTCCGAAGCACGATCTCAAGTTGATCGGAAAGTGTGGATTGACTGTTGGACCGGTCAGTTTTCGGGATGTATCGCTATGGGAATGCCGATTCCTGGAACCACCGCCGAAATCGCAAACTCCTGTAAGCTTTTGACCGCTAAATTGAAAACGCGGCGTCACTCAAAAAATTTGACACTCTCCTTCAGCCGTCGCGGCCCGTGCAACAAGTCAAGTCCCCAGCCAAATCGTCAAATCAGCTTGTGAATTGTTTCCTGATCAGTCACCTTGCTATTGGAACCATTCTAATGAATCTCTCTCTTCCAGACTCCGGCCCTGATTGCGGAAGTCGACGCCATCGCACAGAACTTGCCCTGGCTCGCTAAACTCATCCAAAAAGCCGCTCGAGGAACCGCTTTGAATTCGGAACTCAAAAAGCTGGGGTTTGTCGTCGACCATGTCGATGCTGGAATACCGCTACCATTGCCTTTACCAAACGGAGAGGCGCCAGAAGTTTCCCCTCTTCCTCGAAAACACACGTCTCCTGCAAAGCCTCCTGTGCAGTCCCGGACATCTATTACACAAGGTTGGCGCCATCGTAAAGACAAGGCACCACTACTGTTACTGTCGTTCGCAGAAACTCCGTCGACGAAACTCGCAATACCTGTCCAAATGTCGTTCATCTCCTACACCAATTCAAAAGCAACATCGGTATCAGACTCGCCCGGCGTTACAGACAATATGCTCGCCCAGAGCGAGGATGACACGATCTCAATAGCAATGTTCCTACCGTGCCGCGGGTGGGGAAAATGGGAAAACGCGCCGGAGTTCACAAAGCACTATCGAACCGTTTCTACTCGACGGAAACAGGGGAACGACTATCCAGACGCTGCTTCTGGGCATAAAATGATGCGTCCCCTACCGGTCGACGCCAAAAATGACTTTGGTCCGATTGGAGGTATCAGCATTCCCGCTGGTCTTTTGGAACCTGTCACCGTGGCGTTGACGGACCTTAGCTCGGAATCGTTTGCGCATACCAGACAGCTCGCGAGGGAAATCGAGAATTTTGACAAGCAGGGCGAAGCGGACGTAGATCTCACGCCCAGAAGCCGAAACCTCGATCGAGCTGCAACAGATCCCACAAAGTCATCCTCGGCGCAAGGGTCGTCTTCGAAAAGTGGCTCATCGCACAGAGTGATGAACAGTGGCAACTTGACGGAGGCCACCAGTTTGGCTATCCGAGACCACACGCAGCGGCAAGCATCATCGGCAGCGGGGCCAATGCAAGGCATAGAGTCTGGACAAGCCGACGGCAACCGACTCGTACATCACAACTCCCTGACGGCTGAGCAATCGAGTAATTCGCACGATTCACAGCGCATAGAATCGAATTTGTCACGATCCCCCAGGAAACGCCCGAGGAGCACCGAACCTCTTGAAGGAAGCGAGGAAAATAGCCGAAGTGCTTCCCCTGCGAATGGTACCGCAGATGCAGCTTGGCCAGTAGGCAACAAACCATGGAAAGTGCAATTTTTCGAAAGACTCGTACGTGGATGGCCATCTCGTGGTCTGATGTTCAGCAGGACTGACGTCGTTTGTTACTGTGTTTTCAGCTGAAGCGGGTACCTAAGAGGGCCTTTTTGAAGTGCCGTCTACCTTCACCGGTGCAGCCGGAGATCGTGAACGCTGCAGTAAGTCTGCGATAGCCTTACTGGAACGAGGAGAAATCTTTGACGATCTCTGCTTTTCTCAGATGCACAACAATTCATCGAAACCCGTGGTGATCAACCTCGCACAGAAAACCCAACCCGGCAAGAAGACCGTGCCCACGCCGAGCACTTCTCAACCGCCTATCAATGGTTCTAATAGCTCTCGCAAGCGGAAAGCTGTTGAGCCCGCGACGACCGAGAGCCTAGAGACCCCAATCACGCTGGATAAGCTCGAAGCAGACATCATCAAGAGTACTTCCGAAGCACTGGTTGTCGACGACACTCTTAGGCAGACGAAGAGGAACAGCAAGCCTGCCTTCGACAGTTCTGTTCCGTGCCAGGGTTGCGGCAGAAGTGGATTGAAGATTTGGCGGAAGGGTCCCAACGGCAAGGCGACTTTGTGTAGCGCATGCGGAGAAAAGTTTGCGCAAGGAACGCTCGGACCGCTAGTTGCACCCTACGCAAGACTGGTCAACGGCGCCGTGAGCAATGTAGTTTCAGCGCCGACAAACTCGCAGAACCAAACCCCTTCGTCCCTGGCCATCCAGCCCCCGGCCACTTTACCTTCAAACGGCCCGTCCTCCGGTCCATCGAATTCGAAAAGTTCCATGCTTCCACGAAGTGCAGCTGTTCACCAGACAACAGGACCTTTGGTATTGCAGCCCGCACCGGCATTTGCTGCTGGGCCTGGAGCGGGGTATGGCATACTGCCTGGCGAGCGATTGCCAAGCGTCTTGTTTTCGCAGCCATGGGCTCCGCGACCGCAGCATATAAATGCCGCATCACTTGCGTTTTCTGGTGCTACGCCCGCCAGCCAACCCATCGCTCGACTGGAACAACATGTCGGATGGTCGTCTCAAAACCTCGCGACCAGTCAATTACCCCCCGCGAGCCCTGGGACTATCCGCGAAGCTTCAAATCCGTTGACGCCTTCATTCAGCCAATTCCCGACATCTGCCGGATCTCCGTCCGGTCGTTCCACGAAGACCGATTCTCCGGGACGCCTTTATCATGACCCCGAGCCAACCCAGGGGTACATTCCTCCGAGGCGTATAATGCCCGCGGCGATCTACAATCCACTGATCGAGGCCACACAGAAGAGTTCTCCGGCGGTGCCTTCTCGTGCTCCGGCGAATGCGAACCGCCAAGAACAAGCAGTGCCATACACGCAGCCTTTCGCGACCAACGCTATTATTCAGGGAGCTAATGCTGTGGCCTTTCCCGCTATCGGGCGTCCCACGAATCCCGGGTTTCCGCTAATGACCAGTCAAAGCGTCACGCCTCGAGCTCCGGTGGTTTATGGTCAAAATGTGATTTTTTCGATGACTCCGGACCCAGGTTCGTCTGGAAACAACATACCCGAGTCACATAGCACATCACGGCGTCGGGCAGTCCCTGATCACAACGCTACGGGCGAACGGACCTCCCTGGGGTCGAGTCGGCCAACTTCTCGTCCGACAAACAGTGTAATCCACCATTACGAAGTTATTGACAGTGACCGAATCGCCAACGTTTGAATACTCGAACACAGGAGCTTCCTTCATGCCCGTGTCTGGCACATACCCCGAATCTTCAATCGGTTTTGCCATCCGCCATCGGTATCAGAATCTTGATTACTCCTGACACGTCGTCAATCTCGCAAACCCGCAGCATAACATCAGCATAGGTTCCGCAGGAGCTCCTTAGGTCGGCATATTAGGGTAGACAAGATATGAGCAAGACAATTTCGCGCCTTATTGTATCAGACCAGCCAGCCGCGACATCAGCGCGTTCACATCAGTATGTTCGATGATGTAGACCAATGACAACCGATACTATCGCGGACGATGGGTCAAGTCGTCACACTGGCTAGTATTATCGACGCAACAATCTCTCAAGTATCTCTCAGGGTCATGCGTACGGTCGTGATTCTTCATCGGACACTATGCAAGTGCTGCACTATTATCGAGGAGAACGGAACATTGGAGACGAAAACTTGCATGTTCGGCGTCGACGTCGACTTCAACAAGAGGACAGAATTTTGCGATACAACTGATGAGCACAAGACATGCTGATTGGCAGCTCATCAGCCCATGTTTGTGTCTCCTATGGCATACGGTGGTGCCTATTATTTAGGCGATGACGAATGACAACCTGTTCAGCGAATTTCTTCTTCCTTTCATTTAAAATACTTGTGGTTCGAGCTTCAGACGTGGCCGTTTTTGCTGGGTCGCGTAGGGTCCAGGTTGCAGGTTGACGACGACGAGCTCGAGAGCAGGAAGCTGGACAGCTGGGCCTCGGAGATTCCCGCACGTAGTAGAATTGACGTGCGCCGGGGGCAAATGTCAATTACCAAAGCTATTACCAAGCAACAAGTTAAAAAGTGTCGCTGCGTCGGCGCAGCTTTCGTGGACGGCACCAGCAATGCCGGAGTGACCGACGCGCATTGCTCCCTCAGTGCGGATACCGAGTCTTGAATACCAGCAGAACCAAATCACCAATGTCGGATTAGGGTGAGGAGCAGTGCTTAGAAGCTTAGACGTTCGATATATTACATCGTGAGACCCGAACGAGTCCCGAACGATTACCCGAACGGCGGACTCCGCTACTCCGATCCGCCAAGGGGCTCGCACTGGGCTCTCTCAGCAGCATTTTCGATTTTCGTCATGTGGCCCGTGGCTACCTCCACATTTGCTATTCGATTGCGCGCTCGGACTTTGGTTTTTTGGTTCGGCTGTATGCCCGTAGATTATCGAGGATTATCGTCGATCCAGGAGATAGGAGACGGATACCAGAAGACTCTACTTCCAGAGGCAGGGACAGGTCTATCCTGGCTACCTGACTAACGATATATCACTGTGGCGACAAACGGACAGCTCGAGAAGCTCAACCATCACCATAACTCGAACGGCGCGGATCCTTCGTCAAAACCGGAGGGGAATCGGAGAACGGACGCCCTGTAGCAGTCTGAAACGGGGGACTCGATCATCCCGCCTACAAAGCTCACTGACCCGCAACTGGTGGGCTGAAAGTGTTATCACCCACAGCAACTATTTTGCAATTGCGATAACGATTGCGACATTGCGACATCGTCCCATCGCTCACTCGGTCCCCAAGCCATCGCTCACTCGGTCCCCAAGGGAGTTCTCGAGAAACCAAGGAATTTCATAGAGTAGCCAAGAGGATACAGGCGGTATAGGTATACCCTTTATACCAAAGGTCGCACTTCGAACTCGTTCTGACCCGACAAAGACAGGCTCAACAACATGGGTCTACTTTCTCTCGGTACACCTCTCAGTTGGCCAGAAACGAAAGCGCTGGCGGATCACGTTCGCGAGCACGGTATTACCCAGTTCTTGCACACCTGGGATCGATGGGCCGGCCGTAAAGGTGAACCTTTGCTCTGGGGGGATGAGATCGAGTACATCGTTGTTTCGCTTCAAGACGAAAAGAAACGAGCGTCATTGTCATTACGCCAATCCGAAATTCTGGAGGAGCTGCAGAACGTCGTCTTGGACCTTTGCAACGAACAACCGGAAAAGAGTATGGTAATTCCGACATTTCACCCCGAGTACGGCATGTACATGCTGGAATCCACTCCAGGGTGTCCCAGCGGACCGCACTTGAAAGATTTGGTCAGCGTTGAAGCCAACATGCGATTCAGACGGAAACTAGCTCGATCTCATCTCAGACCAAACGAAATACCCATGACAATCACATGTTTCCCGAGATTGGGCGTGACTGACAAGCCATTCACGGACCCGGAGTGTATGTCGGTAGCCGACTCTCCAGCGAGTCAGAGTCTCTTTGTCGGGAAAGGTGTCACGAACCCTCACGCAAGGTTTCCGTAAGTCGCAGCTCTCAGAACAGACCATTATTCAGCTTATTGATAATTCGATAATTCATTACAGCACTTTGACTGGAAATATCCGGTCTCGTCGGGGATCGAAGGTCGCCATCAACGTTCCAATCTACAAAGACACCAATACTCCGTCTCCCTTTGTGGACCCATCCATCCCGTACGACCGTCAACTTTGGCCTGGCGACAGTGAAGCAAAGAACGGGGCCGCGAAGCCGGACCACATTTACATGGATGCGATGGCATTCGGCATGGGATGTTGCTGTTTGCAGATCACATTCCAGGCGTTCAACGTTGACGAGGCGAGGAGAATGTATGATGCTCTGGTTCCTGTCGCACCTATCATGGTAAGTAAACTTTGCCATTACCTTTCAAACTCTTACTGAAACGCTGTTCTGCAGTTGGCTCTTACTGCTTGTAGTCCCGCATTCCGGGGATATCTGGCGGATGTTGATGCTCGGTGGGATGTGATCGCTGGGAGTGTCGATGACCGCACGGAGGAAGAGAGGGGAATGAAGGTAAATACGGTATGAACATTTCAGAGTGACCGTTTAACTGATCGCTTTTTCGTGTTTCCTAGCCATTGAAAAATGACAAATACCGCATACCTAAATCTAGATACGATTCTGTGGATTGCTACATCGCCAACGACTCTCGCAACAAGGCGGTGTATAACGATATTGACTGCCCCGTAAACGACAAGGTCTTCGAGAAACTGAAAGCACATGGTATGTTCAATTGGATTGCGCAATCAAGAAATTCTCAAACGGAGGCCTTTTTCATCGCAGGTATCGACGATGCGCTCGCCAAGCACATCGGACATCTTTTCATTAGGGATCCATTGGTGATCTTCAGTGAACGAGTCGATCAGGACGACGAAGGCTCGATGGATCATTTCGAAAACATACAATCGACGAACTGGCAAACTATCAGGTTCAAGCCCCCGCCACCAAATTCGTCAATTGCTTGGAGAGTGGAATTCAGAAGCATGGAGGTGCAATTGACAGACTTCGAAAACGCCGCATTCTCCATCTTCATCGTTCTTCTCACACGAGCCATTTTATCCTTCAACCTCAATTTCTATATGCCTATATCACAGGTAAGACGCTGACTCCTTGCATACTTTGCTTTCTTGGCTTATGCGTCTTCGTTTCTTAGGTTGACGAGAACATGCGACGCGCTCAGAAGCGTAATGCTGCTCGAAACGAGAAGTTTTTCTTCCGGAAATGGGTATTCCCCCTGGGCAAGATTCCCTCACATGTGGATTGCCGAAGCCGCTCTACCTCACCAAATGGATTCAGACCTATGAATGGCACCACTGAAAATGGTTCGAGTGCACCGCATTCTGCCTCAACGGCTTCCTTCAATCTTGATGACGAATCATGCTGCCCCAGTCCATCTACGTCTCATTTCGAACCTGATGACGAGGTCGAAGAAATGACACTGGATGAGCTTTTCAGCGGAAAGGTTGGTCCGCTCAACCTGTCTTGGTCTAATACGATAGGAGCTGAAGGCTATTGAATGTGCTCTCACAGGGCGAGTTCCCCGGCTTGTTGGGTCTCGTGAATGCATACGTAAACTCCTTGAATGTGGATGTCGCCACCAAATGCGATATCCGCAAGTACCTCAACTTGATCAAGGAGAGGGCATCAGGTGAGACCCATTCGCAAGCTCTCTTTCTATACCTTTGTCTCACCCAGTTTTCGTCGTTGCAAGGTAAATTGGTGACCCCGGCGACCTGGATTCGAAATTTTATCACTTCGCATCCCGAGTACAAACATGACTCCGTCGTATCTGAAACCATCAATTACGATCTCTTGAGAGCCATAGACGAAATGTAAGTCTTTCTCGAAGTCTGACAATGACGCAATAGCTGACGGATGTGATTTTTGAAAATCCCTTTGTTCAGCGAACGAGGGGTACGAGATGCCCCTGAATTGCTAGGCAAAGCATACAAAGGCAGCCAGGTTGAGTAAAATAGAGTATCAGTTATATCCCATTACAGTTGTATGATAAACGACTGCTATTTTCCGCTAGCATCCATCGATAGTCAAAGTGCCCTTCGACCTTGCGCTTTTCCTGCTTCCCTTTCGTCGTAACTTTTCAACTTTTGGCAGATCCGTTCTTTGTCTCCAAGAATGACGAAACCCTTGGCGACGTCCTCTTCCAAAGATGTTCTGACATGCGACCGGAAGGCGTCCAAACGACGCAGATAGGGCTGTAGAGGTGAAATAGTTTGTGGGCGTGAAGAGGTTACGCATTGACCTTCAGTCCCATTCCCCAAATACTCTGATACCTCGAACGCAATACGCTGTGCGATTTCGAGGTCTACGATAATTTCCGCTTGCATCTAAACGTCTCACAGACATCAGTGCCAGGATCAGGGGCAGGGAATGATTGTGCTAACCTCTGTCAATTCGTCTGTGGCACCTTCGACTAGTCCGACACACCTGTTGCCTAATCCCCACTCGATCCCTTTCTCCAGTCTCAGACAATGGCCGCTTTCCCATTCAAGCTTGTTGATCACATCCTTCATCTTCTGGAGAAACAGACGTTCGAAAGACGCTTGGGAAGACATCCTATAGAGAGATCGGACAAATCGCCAATGCGACGGAAGGGAAGGAAGGGACATCGTTATGCATGGATATTTGGTGTTGCTTTGCTATATATGATGAGTGGCAGAGAACCTAGGGCGGACACGCCTACCTGGGTGAAAGGAGGCGAGAATTCAATCCGATCACGACACTTTTCTCGTAGATAACGCAGACTGCAATCTTCCGCCAGACTGTGAACAGTACGGAAATCCCCATCGACATTGAGGTAATACAACTCGGTTCTGCATCGCGCATTGACAGTGACATCGCTCGCACATTCGGAACATTAGAATATGTGGTATCTAATCCAGCGTATTGCGAGCCTGCCCCTGTCGGTGCTGTTTCGTCGCCAAAAGTGCTCCTTTCATTTCGGCCACTATCTCCTCCAATAGGTTCAGCTCTATCTTGGCTGCCGTACCAGGTTCATTTTCTTCTCTGGACGGAAACCCAAGATGGAATCCCATCAATCCAGAGCTGAAAAGGCCAACCTCGTTTCGATGGTTGCGCAAGTGTTTACGGACTATTTCCAGATTAAGGCGGATCTCCTGCAGATTCTGCACCGTCAATTTCGAGAGCGCCAGGTCGTTGTGCAGAATATCAAGCTTTGAAGGTTCATTCTCCCCCATGATGAACCGCTGAGCCTGTTCCCGCAAGTGCTTCCATCCAGGTTCCGCCTTGATTCCCTTTTCCAGTCTCTCGACTTCCCAAGAAACACTTTCGATTATTCTCCCTCCCAACGCCGAGCCTGCTTCTGCTTTTGGTATCGTCCTCTCCGTAATGCGATATAGGTTATCAAGATTGCCTTGTATTCTGACCATGACGCGATGGAGTCGTTCCTCCAGCTCTTTTGGTGTAAGCGAAGAGTGTTCATCCGCCAGCGTGTGAAACAGTCGATCGAATTCCCTGACGGTCCATGCGAAAACACTGTTACTTTCGGCGGCAAGAACTCTGGTAGATATGAGGAGCAGTACATTGTCAGCATGACGAACGTGCAGCACCAATATCATACGGCACTTACGAAATCTCGTCTGAGAGATCCCTACTCATGTCGCCAAGCTGACGCATATCATAAGCGATTTCGAACTTTTCCGCTAGGTTGGATGACACCTTGATTGCTGTTGATAGCTCCCAGATTCTGAACGGAGATGCGATCAGGCCAAACGACCACATTCCCCGAAAACTACCACTTACTTGGTGTGGTGAAGGCCTCCGTCCGCACCACCAGTTCCAAGCTTGAAGACTGAATCGAATATGTCCAGAGCGTCCTGACCTATATGGCGGTGGAATGCTCCTTCATAAGCCCAAGAAAGCCTATATAGGAGATTTGGACTGACCTTCTTTCTGCAATTTTCTGGCCACGATGGCACGATCCTGTTCCTGTACTGCCTTCATCCTCTCCAACAACCCAGTTGTACAGAGTCCAGGGACGGGCGCTATGTAACACAGTCCCCGCATCATCGCCGTGCCAGAAGGCAGATTGTTATTGAAGTTCGTCAAGGTTTGACCGATATTGATGTCGCTGAAATGCAAGTCTCCCCGAAGCAGATTCCAGGCTAACCTGAGAGGTATCTGCGTAGCAGCGAAAATGCTGCGCAGGACGTATGGCAAGCCAAATCTTGCTACGATCACGACCGCTGCTATAGCCAACAGAACACCGAGAATAGGCATCACCATCTGCAGGATGAGTGGTGATACGAGCGCGTGAAAGATCGATATCGTGATTGAAAGCATCGTCCGCAGAGGCCATAACAAGGACGCCACTACGTTGTTTTGCCTCACGAGTCCAGCTTTTGCGAGTGGTTGTTTCCTTGCTGTTTCATTTCGAAAGACGGGTGACTCGATCTCTTCGATAGAAACGTCTGTATCGGATTCGATCGTTATGGGCGACACGGCTCTCTTCGTTCTTCTGCGTGGACTTGCTGGTCCATCAGCAGCTTCCCGTCTGGACGACCCCTGTCTGCGGGCGCTCATCCCATTCGAGCCACTGATCCGCCGACGAGAATCTGACTTTCCGGCCTTGCGAGGGGTGCGAGTTGAGGTATTTCGTTGCATGCTGGTGGTCGACTCTTGGTTGTGTCTGAGGCACCTTTACATGCCTCTTTGTTGTTGTTCACAGAAAAGGATGCAACGCTGTCATGACCACCCGCCACCGAAAGAAATATCAACATGAACACGACACGCCGACGCTGCCAACGAGCGGTCGCCAGAGTGCCTGCACTGCTGACGAATCCGCGGTCAAGTACAGCTGAATGTCCGGCTGCACACAGAATGCAGACCCGGTACTGGTGACCAATGATTAGACATGCAATCATTCCATAACAAACATATGCCAAACAATGTTCAAACCCAAGAAACAATCGCTAACAACATATTCACAAAGTCGAGAAGTACAGAAGCGAAAAGACGAAAAAGACCTGATAGCAATAATTCCTGCGCGGCTTGAAGCAAGACACTGGTGTCCACAGCGGTGTCGTCTATATGAAGATGCCGGTCGATTCTACATGATGCTGTATCACATTCTTCATCCAATCTATCTTTATCTATGCGGGAGAGCCTTTGATGCTGTAAAGGGGTAAAGATCGAGTCAATCTCGTGAAATTATATAGTTGTGTTTGTGTGACTCACGCAGCCTTGACGTAATCAGCAAAGGAGACCATGCAGACGGTTTGCCAGATACCCAAACCTATACGAGGGGTGACACCTCGGTACAAGCCCTTGATGCCGTTGTTCTTGTAGATGTACGACAAGGTGTTCAAGATGGTCTTTTTCTGTGCGGCGCGTACGGCATCGGCGGATTTCATGGCGGATTGCATTTCGACTCGGACGACTGGAGAGAGCCATAATACGAGTTGTTAGACACTGAGGAAAGGGGGCAATCGACAGAAACTCACCCTCAATGGGCTGATTCCACGTTGCCAAAGCCCCACCGATACTTGAAGCCATGATCTTGTCGAGTGCACCGAGAGACTCGCCGTCCTTCTTGCCCTTGATAGACCGTATTGAGGATTCGGCCAAACGGGCGAAGCCCATTCTGGGATCAGCCAATCGATCAGCACATCACCCTCGTCGAAAACACCATAGCGGTTCAGCTTACCGACTACCCCAGTTGGTCATTTGCCTAACAGCCACAGCGTTGACACCCTTGTTGATACCCTTGATACCTTCTCTCCTGTAGATATCCATGAATACTGCCCAAGTTCCAGGAGGCTTGACGCCAGCAGCAGCAACCTTGTGACGAGTGATTTCAACGGTCTTCATACAAGTGCAGATGCCTATGCAAGAGAGGGCGCGGGGAATTATCAACACGTGGGACTTCCGGCAGAACGCAGAAGGTTCAACTAACCCATAGTGGCATAAGCCTGAGCAATACCACCTCCCATTCCACCCAACAATCCTGATACTGCGGGACCGACATCGAATGCCTTTTGCGCGGCCTTTTCGATTTCACCGCTCGCGAACAGCAACACACCGCCCTTTGTTGATGCTTCGATCCAGGCCCACGGAATCAATCCCTGGTAGAAGCCCTTGGCTCCACCTCGGGATACGACCGTCTGGAAGGCTTGGTACATGGATTGAGATCGGTTGGCAGCCATCTGGGTCTTGAGGACTTCGAGGGGTTGACCGAGGGTAGTGACTTCGAACAGGTTCATGGTCGCCCCGACGGCGATGTTCGACCAACTGAAGCCTTTTTCCATAGGAGCCATCTTGAGCGCGATACGTTGTTACGATTCAGCTGTTCAGGGAGAAGGAATGAGCTGTTGATGCCGGGAGCTGTCTCTGGGTGTGGGGTTCACCTACAGGGATGTCGATGCAAGCTTCAAGGAGTGACCTGGATACCAGACAGATGTTATATCGCAACCCAGTCAGGATCTGTCGGGACAAGACAGCAGACGTGGCAGACCGTCTTTGAAACTGCTCATCAAATATCGAATCATTGCGCTTGCATTGATTCAACCATGCCCAGGAGCTTGCCCAGCCAGCGCGGATGCTGATCGCGTCACTTGCCAAACTCCCCAAACCCCACACGGCCAACAAACGACAACTAGCGCGCAATCCAATGATGGTTGTCTTATCTTCTGTTTTTTACGTTCAGAGCTGTTCGAAGAGTACAGACACTGTTCAGAGCTGCTGTTCAGAGGCCATTGGGGATATCGGGTCGTGAGGAATAGGTAGGCAGTCTGTGTCCGTACAACCAAGTACCGGCTGTTCAACCTCCGCAAGACCTTTGCCCTTTACCAACGCCGCAGTGACATTAGTCTTCTACGCGTACTTTTCATTTTGCCTCGGAGTGTTTAGCAAGCTGTTTAGCAGCTCGTTTAGCTGTCTCTAAGGGTCGCATAGCTAGTCGCATACTTGGGGTATGTACCAGTATTGTAACGTGAACTTGCTGTACGGATATCTAGCTGGTTTATTTCAGTAGTGGTAGTAGCGAACCTCAACCACTCCTCAACCTCCTCAACCAGCTCCCCAACCCCAAAGCTTTTTGACCCGACCTTCTCGCCACAACGGCATAGGAATCGTACGTTGCGGCCTACGGAAGCTTACCGCACGAGTATGGGGAGCTGTACGGTGGCAACGGTTGCGCCTGCGCCGTGGCAGCGGGGGCATGTGCATACTGGAGGACATTGAGGGCTCCCTTGAACAGCTGACCAGAGGCTACAAACCCAACCCGAAACCCGAGAGTTGTCGAGTTGTCCAGATTTACAGGGACCGCGGTGGACACATCGAACTTGATGACCGCCAATCCGCCAAACGAGCCAAACGACAGTTCGACAGTTCGAAAGATGCCGGACTTTGTCGGGCTGTGTCGGCTCTCGGGTACGGTATGGCCACGCGCGACGCACTGCATTCGTCATCTAGACTCCTCGTGTCAATTATTCGCATCCGCAGCAGCCCTTCGTTGTAGCTTCCATCCGAGACGTATAAGCATTCCACGCATTATGGCCATAAGCCCAGAGACCGCAGTAATAGGCTGGATACATATATAGGAACACTCGCCACAGCTCCCGCCACCTGTGCGATACCGTACTTGTCGCACCAGCATTTCTACACGCAGAAGTCCTGTCGCTCGATATCAGCCGAAATCACCAGCGAAGACAAACGAACGTATGCTAGACTACGCCCAAGATCATCCCCTCTACACAAGCAGACTGCACTCTACGTATAGTACCATTGGCGGATCAGGATGAAGCTCCTCGGACAAGGTGAGTTTCTGGGATTTCCATCAAACGTGGCGGAATTGCGATTATGAACGCTAACCCCATCATTGTTCTAGGAACCCATTCAATGGTGTATATCTGTGCACCTCATGAAATTCCAACGGCCCTATCTACTACAGATGCGTACAAGACGCCTCGGGCTGTAGTATGCAAAGTCGTAGCAGCTGCAGAAGCCGTTCTACCACCACACGACATTCGTCGGGAAATCAATATTCTCAAGAAGATTGATCATCCGAATGTATGATATCAGCCAAGTGACTTCGTTGGGAATCTACTTATGAATTTTCTCGATAGATCATACCGCTCCTTCACGATGAAGGATCCGAACCGGATGCAACATCCGACTTCAAGCTATACTTTCCCATGATCAACACAAAGCTCATGGATCTCATGGAGAATCCATTCTTTGCTCCCATCTTTCCGGTCATTGGAAACAGTGTTACGCTGGGCTCACATGCAGACTTTTTCACCCACACCGAGCGAGCTGGAATCATGTCCCGAGCGAAATCGTTCGAAATTCTGGCAACGTCAATCGGTTACCAACTGTCCTCTGCCGTTGCGCATCTGCATGAATTGAAAATCGCCCATCGTGATATCAAGCCAGCCAACATTTTGATCAACGAAGATGGGAGGGTAGAATTGATCGATTTGGGGACAGCGTTTGACGGCTCGGTGTACAAGGACACCGACGGCAATGTTAAGGATGTCAGGTGCCAGACCAATCAAGTGGGAAGCGGGTAAGCCGGCTACGGAACGTCCCAAACAGCGCTCGCGACTTATTGTCTCCTGCTCCAGACCTTATCGAGCGCCCGAGCTGCTCTTTGGTGCCGACTCGTATAGTCCAATGTTGATTGACCTATGGGCCTTGGGCGCAACATTGTCCGAATTCTTCACGCCAATGATGTTTGCACCGATGGACAGTACAATCGTCGTCGACCTCGACTCTCTGCAGCATTCCGACGCTGCTCGCCTCGAGCCTTTCAATTTCGGCAAAGTGGAAACCCCCGAGAGTGTTTCCTCCGAGGACGAGAAGAGGTCTGAATGGTCGTTTGCTAGTCAGCGTAAAGGCGCAATGTGGACGAGGCAAACAATGTTTGACGGCGGTAGGGGAGAGATTGGCCTGGCGGGAAGTATATTCAGACTTTTGGGGACGCCTTCAGAGGAAGACTGGACAGTAAGTCGACCATCGTCGGAAAACGGTAGGGCCCGGGCTTACCATATCCTGTGCAGAACCTGGCGGATGCTCCCGAGCGTTATCGAAGCATGTTTGAAGAGATGCGTCCAGTCAGATTAGACCGTGTTCTGCCATTTGCCGATATGTGGGACAACGACGAGGGCGGTATCACCTGTACCAACAACTACATCGGTCCGGGGGATTCACCAACAACCACCATCTCATTCCTCCAGGGATTGCTCCAGCTTTCGCCGTCGAAAAGGACGACGATCGAAGATTGCATAGCACACCCTTGTTTCAAGAACGCGGTTCTTCCCCCGTCGGTATACGAGTCGCGGAATGTCAAGCTTCGGAAAGACATCGAACTGGACACTCGAGGCCTGTTGAGATCGTGGCTTGCGTGCTGTATTACTACGCCAGTGAACACTCCTGGATTGGAGTAGGGAATGTGGCTTTGCGAGATGTCATGCCTGTGTCCTTGAAATGTATTATGAACCACTTGGTCCTCTATCCTTGATGTTTTGCGATCTTGCATTGGTACTTTGTGCACTGGAAATTCTCGCTCACAAGATCGCTTTGACGAAGTTGTGAGATGGTCAACTGACCAGTCGTCAAAAACCGTTGGCCATGCTATTCGAAAACTGCGGAATCATTCAAGAGGCATATGCGCATTCGCTGCGCTCGCCGTAAGACGCAGCCTTTCTCCAGACATATTGCCGTACTTCTGAGCTGCTATCAAAGAGTCCTACATATCATGCTGGCCTTCCTTGCCTTCCTTGTTGAGCTAGATATCGATCAGCTGAGATCAGCTGCCCAAGCGCGCTCCTAAAAATGGTTACCGGACATGCGCGATGGCGAGCGATAGTGGCAAAGTCAGAAGATTGTATCTCCCGTTGTTGCTTGCGAGGCAGTAAATCTACAGGTGTATCCAATTGGGCTGGCCCCCACATAACCTACGCAGTTGGAAGAGGTCCTGTCGCATCGATTCCTGGCGATCGACATCCGCACGAATTCGTCGCAGCTACCTAACCCGCCCAGGTGAAACACTCGCTGCGAAACGAACAAGGGGTATCGCCTTAGACTACAGCGAATCCCATTATCGACCCAGATCGTTTGGTAGAGTTGAACAAACGGAATACAAAGGAACCGGCCCAACCCAATTAGCACTCGACCTTCGATGCCTTCCAAGCCTGCTTCGTACGGTACTCTCAAGCCTTCTGCTTCATCTTCATCTCGGGTCGATAGAAGCGCGGACAGGGGAATGGCGGCATCATCTTCGTCTTCCCTCCTTTACAGCCGGACGGACGACGATACCCTAGTGTCTAGTCATCGCACACTTGGCACCAACCGAGACGATGTTGCCAGCGGGAACGACCGGGAGACCCTGATCCAAGACGGCAACAAAGTGGACTATCCTCGGGACCCCAATGATGATAGGGAACCGTGGCAAATCTCCAAACGGAGACAAGGGAAAGCCAGCGTGACTTCAGGTGTATCCAATCTCGCCAACACCATCATCGGTTCAGGTGCTCTGGCTTTCCCCTCTGCGTTTGCCTCGATGGGACTTATCCCCGGTATCTTCTCATGCGCATTTTCAGGAATGACTTCGGCATTCGGCCTGTACCTCCTGTCACGGTGCGCGAGGCAGGTCGGCAGGCCGATGCATTACAAGAGCATCACAGTGGAAGGAAGCGATCCGCATGGCAAGGATTTCGAAAATCCAACGTCTTTGCCGCCATCCACAGAGGACGTAGAGCATATGGCGAATACGGCACACGACTCCCACTTGAATGAGCAGGAAGCATCGTTTAACAGCGTTGCTTTGATGACATTCGGTCGAGGGTGGGCGACACGATGTTTCGATGCCGCTATCGCGATCAAGTGTTTTGGGGTCAGTATCAGTTATCTCATCATTATCAAGGTACGTCGTGCAATGTCCATTGGGTTACGGGAGTTTGGTATCTGACCGTACTTTCCCTACAGACATTGATGCCGCAAATCATTATCTCGTTCTCCCACCATCTGCCACACGACACGCTCTCGCCCGACTCAATGTGGCTTGACGGGCGTCTCTGGCTCATATTATCCTTTGTTATCGTTGGACCGATCTCTTTCTTGAAGCGACTTGATAGTCTAAGGACCACCAGCCAGATAGCATTAGCATCTGTAGCCTAGTAAGTTCAGGAGACTTCACCCTTCACAAATGGCATTTCACAGTGCAATCCACAGCTTGGTTGTCATTGTCGTAGGTTGGTGGGCTTTGGGCATTCCCACAGGAAGAGAAAAGGGTCCAGTGGAGTTGGCGAGGTTCGATCGATCCACTTTGAGCGTATTCCCGGTTCAGGTATTCGCTTATACTTGCGCACAAAATGTACGTCATTCGCCACCATCACTCCTCCACATAGCATCGCTGACCAAAGGAATAATGATACTGTTGCAGTTGTTCCCCGTGTTCAACGAATTGGAGATGAATACCCAAAGGAGGATGAACAAGGTCATTGGAACATCTATCGGGTAAGCAACCGATCCAGAAGCCATGTTGCATAACAAAGTAGCTCACCTCGAGTTGAGTGTTTCTTTGCAGATCCGCGATCGCCACATACGAAGTTGTGAGTTTCGGAGTGGCAAATGAGGTCGATTCACAACACCATCTGATTGGATCTTCTTTTCCCAGCTCGGCATCACTGGCTACCTTACTTTCGGAAGGGGGGTCAGCAGCAACGTCATATCCATGTGAAGGACTATGCCGGTAAACTTGTGGCTTTCTTTGCTGACTATCCCCTCCAATATGCACAGGTACCCTTATACCTCCCTCTTCATTCCCGTTGCTCAACTTGGAATCGTCCTGTTAGTCGCGCTTTCCTACCCGTTGCAGTGTCATCCATGTCGAGCGTGTTTGCACCATTTGACTACCGGCTGGTCGACGTCGACACATCAGGCTCTACCCACCAGTGAAGACCAATTGCAAGACGAAGAAGAGAACGAGGACGACGAGGACGGTCCAACGAAGCCAATGGCCACTTGGGTCAATAGCGCCGAGATGAGCAGAAGCAAATTCATTGGCTTAACTACAGGCATTATTGTATGTGGCCTGATCATAGCGTTCATCATCGATGAACTAGAAACGGGTAAGTGTCGTCCCTGTTTCATCCTTGCACAATCGACTGCGCTGCAGCGCATATTGACAATGAATCTTGCAATGCCTGATAGTCCTGGCTTTTGTTGGTTCCACTGGTTCGACCATGATCTCGTTCATCTTGCCGGGTATGTCGTTAGGTTTAGCTGCCGTGCACGCAACCCATACTCATTATTTACTCGTTCTCAGGGGCATTCTACTTCTCCTTGTTCCGATCACAACCGAGCAGAATGAAGTACTATGCACTAGCGTTGGCTGGTTACGGCAGTTGTGTAATGGTGTTCTGGCAAGTCGTTTCTCAGCATTATGCTATGTCCGGTGCACTAATCGACTTTCAAATCCGCTCAGCTTGTCTTTCAATGTGTACAAATTGGCTACCCATAAGCCAATATCGCATTAGGCGCTTCATACCTAGATATATACCATGCGTGCTTATAGATGATGTTCAGGTTGATTGCTAGACTTGGTCAACCATTTTTGCAAGTTGTCTCAAAGTAGCGGCGCTACCCACTCCCACAAGCGCTGGCCTGATCTTCACAAGCGCAAGGTGCAGAAGTGAACTTGTGGGACAGGTGGCGTTCAGATACGCTTGCTCTTTCAATCCTTCAAGAACTTCACGCTTCCCCGGTCAGCTTTCGGCATGAGTTAAGCGTGGTACTGGTGGTACTGGATGTAGTAGGTTGATTGGGATTTGTGCGTAGACCATGTGCCCCATACGTGGAGTCCTTCGTTCCTTTCTTCCGCCTACCAATTTCAGCCTCCATACTGCAGTGGATTCTTATATATGGGGTTTTCTCTGAAAGCCTTCACAAGGGTATGTATCTCTCAACTAGACTTCGTCGATATTTCAGTTATCTTCCTCAGTCATGCTCAGCTCTTCGGCTTCGGCTTCGGCTTACCTTCGGATCCAAACCTGCCATGCCGTGATAATGATCGGTGGAGGCCAGAATGCAAGACAGAAGCTATGAGTAGTGAGGAGTTGATCTCTGTCTGCAACCAGCTTCATGCTGCAGTGCTTGGACGACACCTCTTCAACTTATACAGCACTAACAGGCTTCACCCGTTCATGCCGCGGTTCTCATCTATACCCCGGCAAACAATCACCTCGCGAGACCCGAGACCCTGCACTTGATATGGAAAGGCCTGATACCGCACTTGTAGTCAAAGCGTCATTCAACAACACTTCGAGGAGGATTACCTTTCCATCTGCTGCGAAATGCCGGCTCAATGCTGTCTTTGCTAGAGTGAGCTTGTACTTGATTGATTGAGATTGCCGAATGAGTTCCTGAAATCGCTTTGGGGTATCCATAGATCGCAGAATCTTTCTCCCTTGGAGCTTCGAGCTTTCATATTGCATACACGGACGAAGATGGCGAGGACTTTGATATCGTATCGGAGGCCGACCTTACCGAAGCCGTTGCTTATTTCTCGTCCGGACTCGATCCTGAAGACTATGGCGCGTCATTGGGAGCTCCAACGCTATATTCAGCTGACTGGAACAATTCTGCTCGAGAGAGCTCACATTTACCGGTATTCCACCCCTCAAGCAAGAACAAGATAACCTTACGGGTCCATGTGGTCGTGGAATACGATGGACCGAGCCTATCCGACACAGGATCTTTCATGGAGAGCGTAGGCGGACGCAGCGATGACGAGTGGGATCAAGGGGAATTCTCATCGGAAGGTGGATATACGGAGGACAAGAGCAACTACAGTTCGAGCGACGATCCGAGATACTTGCCGCGCAGGTTCGCATCGTATGATTCCTCCGTACTGGACGGTCGGGAACCTCTAAGAAACATAGAAAGGGTGACTGACGGATCTGTTCGGCAAGACGACGGACATGAGCGACCTCGCAAAGCATCGATGTCAGATGCAAGCATATCGCATTCCTCGATTGATCCCCGAGCCAGTACTCGGCAGTCAGCGTCCAACATTAGTCTTACGGACGAATCTCGCCACGAATGCCACCTCCAACGAAGAATCTCCAGTCGTACCAACGACACTCAGCTTGATAACGGAATTCGTAACATTTCCCTTGGATCAGGTGTACCCCTTATTCAGTCCCCACAGGGCTCTAGATCCGACTTCAACAGACGGCAAGCACCTTCTGACGCTCCCCAAGACAGCAGGATTTCGTTTGACCGGTCCATCGTATTGTCGACTTCGTCGAATTCGGTTCCAAACGCAGCTCAATCCTCTCTGACGAGCAGCGAATTAGGCGCGAGGTGGATACGAGAACAGACGGAACGCGCAAGACGAAAACTTGGTCCAGCTTCCTCTTTCGGCGGATCATCGCAGTCTTCAACAGCTAGTGGCGAGGAAGGCAGTGACGATGATGGCACCAGCATATACAGTGAAGGAAGAGGAAATCTGGAACTCGTGCGAGAGAGTAACGGCAGTAAGTCTCCCATATCGAGCTGTGAAGCGAGGCGATGTTCCGCACAAATGCTGAGCTGAGGCACGTCTGTCATAGAATGGTATTACTCCTATTCTTCGACAGATATGCGACTAAGTGGATCTGAGCAGGATGAACAGTTACCACAACGGCAGTCTATGTTGAGTCTCGATTCGTCCCACGGCGGGACCTCTTCGCTACCCAATCAAGATATCACCAGTCTTCGACTGTCCATGACATCTATCAACTCGGATCCTTTCGTAAGCGGAGAGGACGACCATAGCAACGAAATCTCTCCAGTGGAAACCGAAAGTCTGCAGACGCCACCGGAGACGCAAGATAGATTCGAAGAAGCCGTCGGCCCGCCTGGTTTAGCTCCGGACTGCTCGGCTTGTGGTATTCGACTGGAGTACATGCGATATGTATGCACAGTTTGTGGCGAAGGTCACTTCTGGTTGGACAATGACATCTCCCGCCCGACGATGCTAGACATCCGTGCTGCAAGCGAGGATCGGAGTAGCGAAGGGTCCTCAGGTTCGGCAAGTTCAGGCGAGCAGACAACATGGGCGCCCCCTAGGAGACTTTCAAACGGCAACCAAAGTCCAGAAATCAGCGGAAACCCTCGTCGTAACGACGATCGAAGAGCCAGTCTTGGGGAACTCAACACCGAGCTCGGAACGAACGTTGACGTCTCTTCACGCCGGACGCCTATACGCAACGGTTACGAGTTGTGTCCAGGTTGCATCGAGGTACATGGTATAGAGCATACCAAGGCGATGGGTGAGATAGAACTCGGCAAGCGAGCGGCACGCAGGACGGCACAAAGCAACGTTCGCAAGTTAGGTTCTCTGAATCATACATATAAGGAGCTTTTATGGGGTGCCCGAGGGTGGAAAGAAATAGGTATAAACTCCTGCTTCATCGATAGCTAAGCTATTCAGTACTGATGGCTTCTCGGCGATCAGAATACAACGACAAGTGCAAATGCTCCATTTGTCAAATCGATCTGTATGAAAACAGATACAAATGTAAGTTTTGCCGTGAATCGCATACCTAAGACGCTTAACCCGAAGATAAATTCGCAAACGGCGGCGCAGGCATTTCTTGTCCTGATTTCAATTTGTGCCGGACATGTACGTTATCTTCAAGCCTCGATTAGAATGCTGTTTTGGCTTATCATTGCCTCTTCAACGTATTACACAGGTCATCAAAATGCGCAGGAGATACATCCAGCCCACCCCTTTCTAGCTGTGCCGGATCAGCAATTCAAGTCTCCACAACCGGTGTCGCAACCCGGTCCATCTAGGCTGACTATCCCGCCTGCCTTGCCCTATCCTGGCATGAACTGTACGTTACTTTGCGATGCATACTCTATTCAATCACCTCTTATGACGCGTCGTTCGATAAATAGCGGTCAAGCATCCTGGGGTTTTCTGTCCCAAGTAGGATTTGCCACTATCTCTTGACAACGTACTATCAGCTCACCTCCCTTCCGTCTATTCCTAGCTGTATGCAAGATATCGTAGGGCCGAGGTTTCACTGTGCAATATGCCCCAATTGGTGCGCTACTTCCTTTCTCTCTTTCAATTCCCGTGGAGCTGATGGAGCGACTGCAGGGACGTGTGCGTGCAATGTGAGCCTGTCACATCCGCTCAGACAGGCACGGGTTCTCATACATCAGACCACATTATGATGAAGGTTCGTCGTTCTTGGATGTATATACTTTGCAATTTAGGTGTCTTGGCTGATTGCGACGATTGCAGATACCCTTGCCGTTGGCGTCGTCGGAAATCAGACAAGTCAGCCGACGTGCACGCGAACAGTGGGCGCAGCGGGATTCAACCGTGGTACGCGCTGCCAGCGATATTATGGACGAGGAGTCCCGGCAGCGTCAGCCTTCCCCGACGACCGAGACGGTGTATGGAGGCGCAATGCAAGAACGCAATTCCTTGGATCATGGCGCAATATGTCGTTCTTGCAGATCACCTATCATTGGCAAAAGGTATCAATGTGCCAATTGCCCTTCAAGCCCCGACCCATATAATCTTGTAGGTGTAGGATTGACGGCAAGCCATTTCCCCCAGATATCTGAATAATACACTTTCTTCCTCGCCTTACAGTGTTCTACGTGCGAAAGGGTATCGTATCACAATCACGATCCGATGCATGTCTTTATCAAGTTCGATCGGCCCGTGCATTTCTCTCTGCAGTCTACACTGCCCATATTACCGGTATTGGTGGGTAAAGGTTCGCTTTTTAAGCTCGCTGCTGTCGTGCTGAATCTTGGTCCACCGTGCCTGGAGTAGTACAAGACCCCTGTGGGGCAGGTCAGATCGACAATGCCGCTGGATACCAGGGATCCTACTGCATATCTCCGGTGTGTAGAACATCGCTCCGTGAGTACTCTCGTATCAGTTTCTTTTTTATAAAATGCCTAATCCAATGTGTAACAGACGATTTGTGACGTTCATTTAGGCCCGATAAGAGGTATCTGGTTGAGATGCGCTCACTGCGCAGGAAGCTTCGACGTATGCCTGGATTGCGAGCCTACCGCGGGTCACGACCCTACGCATAGTAAGCCCCTTGCCCATGACATGTGGACCTCTTGTTTCTCTTGTCCTGATCCCCGCCCTTTCCGCTCCAGTCTTTGTCGTGTTTAAAGCCGAAGTGGATATGCCCAAATTTCGGTAAGAGTCGGATATGTCGCCGCGCGCTGTCTGCTGTGTTCTAACACTATAAATACTACCAGGGCTCTGGCGGCACTGTCATCTGAGCACAGTCGACCTCTCATACTGCAAAGGTGCTACGTGGCTTGAATTATCGGAAATACGGTCCCGGAAGATGACTAGGTGGGGCAGATTCCAATAGACATCCCTTGCATGACAATAACATAGATGATCGAAAATCCAATGCATCGACAGCAAGCTAATAGCCCTTGAGACGAATGGAATAACAGTTCAGTGAATCGCCTCACTGTGCATATGGGATGCAATTGTGCGACCGCGGACTCTCAACGAGTTTCAACGCCACCCTGTGGCGTTGCGGCGGACGAGGGAGGCGTCACCCGACAGCCCCGAGCACAGGGGTGAGCAAGCTCTTGAATGATTACCAAAGGGAATGTTCCGTATTCCACGATGGCAGGTACGATATAGAAAATTGCCACACGCATACGGCACATGATGGTGGGACCTGATTTGCAACAGGGCAGCGCTTAGCTGCTAGCCATCGTTCTGATCGATATTGGTGGATATACTTGTTGGACGACGCCGTCATCGCGGCTGTCGGCCAACTTCTAGACCATCTCTCCCCCCCTGTCAGCGGCTTGCCTCAGATAAGATGATTCAGAAACAGGCAACCATATACTTTTGCCGAGTTCAATTATCAATGCCTGATTCATGTTCGCGATGCCCAACAAGTCAACGCCGTTTCAGCTTCTCGATCATTCACGCACTGATATTCCGTGAATTCGCATCCGCCATTACCGCAGTGGAGCTAGCGGGAGCTGAGCCGCTGAAAGGGACGGACAGCAGGGCCGACTTCTGCCTTCTGATCAATCACGGGATGATTGGCTTCAACCCGCCTTCGTCTTCACATCTTTCCCCACATATCTCACCCTCGATCTTACAATGTCCTTCTTTCGACGCAAAGACAAGAGCGTTATCCCGCCAGTCGCACCCGCTCCTGGGTCCGAAGGCGCTCCGGTTTCCCTATCTAGCACTCCCGCACAGCCCGGCATCGCAGCGCGTCAGCAACTCTTCGGCACAAAGACACCTGCTGCTACTGGTGCTCCGGCAGCATACGATCCATATGCCAACTCTAGAGGCACTTCCAGCCTGGGTCGACCTCCTTCATACACCTCGACTCCCGGTGACCCGTACGGTGAAGCAAAGGGAAATACAGAGCGTGATCAGCTGTTCGGCGACTTTACACCCAAGGAGCCTGAACAAAAGGCTCGACAGTATGGTTATGAAGGACGGGAAAATGAAGATGACTTTGACGAGGATGAGGAGATTGAAGGCATCAAGCATGAAATGAGAGATGTCAAGCAGGAGAGTCTTGCGGGTACAAGAAATGCGCTGAGGATTGCGAGAGAAGCGGAAGATACAGCGAGGGGAACATTAGCCAAACTTGCGGATCAATCGGGTGAGTCTGCGGATTACCAATTCATCACAAACGAGGATTTAAACTCATCTCCAAACCCGTTGACTCTAGAACGAATCGCAAATACCGAGAGGCACCTCGACGTCGCCAAAGCGAGCAACCAGCGAGCGGAAGACAGGGCCGACGAACTGAGGAAGCTCAATCGATCGATCTTTAGGCCTTCAGTGACATGGAACAAGGTTCGCAGTCTGCATCTTATTCGTGTGAACGCGTTTCATAACAACCCCTCTTCACTCTTTCGTCACAACAGGAAGGCAAGCGTATGGCGCAGGAAGAAAAGATCATGGACCGACATCTTCGAGAACGAGAGGATCGCGAAAAGGCACGCCAGGATGTACTCGACTCTCATCATCGATTGGGTGCAGTCGGGAACGAAGGTGGATACGGATCATCCCGAGATGGGCCGCCTCTACCGGGAGCTCAAGCCAAGCGAAAGGAAGAGCGGAAACGATTCCAGTTTGACGCGACTGCATCGGACGACGAACTAGAAGACGAGCTGGATGAGAACCTCAGCGAGACCTTGGACGTGACGAGAAGATTAAAGTCTCTTGCTGTCGCCGCTGGGCAAGAAATCGATACACACAACAAGAGATTAGGCGGTATCACGGACAAGACTGGAGATCTGGACTTGGCAATCATGAAGAACACGGAGAGAGTCAGAAGAGCAGGCGGAAAGAAGTAGCTGTGATATTTAGTAGCGCCGTTGTAGGCTCTGAGCTTTCCATGCCCACAATTTCACCGCAAGAATACAGAAGAAGATCATACTTCAAAAGATCACCGCCGGCAGGAGACTAAAGAATCTGTCGACATGTCGCCATCTCCAACAAAGCTAAGTTACAACTTGAGACCGACACTGGGCCCTGCCGAGGCGGATGTCGGGCGTATCCCTTTCTTTTTCGGTTGCTGGCCGACTACTGTAACACCTTCACCAGTCTTGACCAGTTCTTGCAGAGCCCTATCCTTTTCGCCTTTCACGCCTCCTCTCGCTCTACCTGCACCACCTACTCCACTCTTACCCGCAAACTTGTCAACAGCGACATCTAGTGCCTTACGCTGTGTTGCACGAGCCTTACGTGTCTTTTGACGGACTCGGCGCTTCTCCTCGGGATCAAGTTCAGATCGAGAGACAAGTTGAGCGGCGGAGGCTGGCGCGAGCATTTCTTCCGGTGCGAGCATAGTTGCCGCGGACTGCGTAGTGGGCAGCGCGTCTTCCATAGAGGTTGTGGCGACGTTTGATAGAGTAGTGATAGTAGCCTTGGGCTGTCAGAGTCGCCAACAAAATTAGCATAAGGAACTCTGAAGTTGCGACACTGTGAATACTAACAGCCTTCGGAGTAAAGTGCAAATTGCTGAGAGCGTCAAGCTTGTAGCAAATGTCATTCCACAGCTTGTCCACCTCTTCGTGATCCTTTGTTAATTTCGCATCTCGAGGATCCGCGGTTTTTTCACCAGTCGCCGCTGCTTGATACTCGTCCTCATAAATTTGAGCGAGGGAACGCGTAGACTGCGCATCCTGTAATTCAAAGTACCGCGATGGCAGGAACGCCTTGTCGTCCATTTCCCGTCTTCGCATAACATCATTAAAGTCGTCCTGTTTGTGGGAAACGAACTGTATTAGCTGGAAGAACCACATTGAGCTATGAGACGAGTACTTGCGTCCAGAATGCGCTTCTTGATCATTTCCTCCAAGCTCAAGACTTTCTCTTCCGTCACTAGTGGCACCACCTTGCCAGTGTGCTCAAAGTCCAGGTTCTCCTCCAACAACGAGTTTTCGGGACGAGCCTTGGATGTTGCTTCACCCAACAGTGTCCAGTCTTTCGGTCCGATGTTTTCCTGCTCCAGCGAAGTTATCTGTTCTCTCAGCGCGAGCATGCGTTTCTCGTGAGTTGAGAGATTTGCCGTAGCCGCCTCGGATTCGGCTTCGTCGTCTTCGGCGAAAAGGTCGTCTCGAACTCTGCTCATGGTGTCACGGCTCGACGAAGGTCCAGATTGCTGCTCGTTGGTATTCGTCCCTTCCGCATCGTCTTGCAAATCTCGAACGTCGTCTTCTGCGCTGAATCGCACAGAAGCTGTGCCTTTGCCTTTCTTCTCCTTGCCAGCAGCAATCGGTTTCCTCGGTGGGGGTTTGGAGCGATCTCGAGGTGGCGGCGGGAAGAAGTCGGAATACATCATATCTGAGCAGAGTGGGGTCAGCATATTGGTTGCGAGGCTCTGCACACTGCATAAGCCCATTGACTTACCAGCTTCTCCTTCCTCGCCCTCCAAAACGTCCTCGCCCAACAGATCCCCGATATCATCATCAAGGCGGATATCGTCCTCCTCGTCCTTGTCACCTTTACTGCTTCCCAACTTGCCAAACGATGCGTTACCAGCCTCCTGTTCTTCAGTGACTCGGTTGAAGTCGTCTATGGAGAAGAACTGGTCGTCTAATGTCGGATGCCTTTGCGGGATGTCCGGAAGAAACAGTTAACGGCTTTGCAGGAAGCGCTCCAGTTCAAGTCTACTTACTGAGGTCCCCTCCTGGTCTGGAACGCCGACGATGAGTCCTCCTCCATCTCATCCTCGTCCTCATTCTCCCCATCTTCCATCGTCAAATCTTCATCGTCGCTCTCGACACTCAGTCCTTCCATTTCATCATCCTCTTCACTTCCCAAGTCAGATCCGTCCTGTTCCTCGTCTCCGTCCTCCTCCCCGCTAAAATCGTCCGAATCCATCTCGTCTCCGTCATTCTCATACTTTTCGACGAATTCCTCGGGATTCTGCTTGAGGTAATCGAGCCAGATGGCTTTCTGTTCGTCGTCGAGTCCTTCAAAGTCGAGATCGTCATCTTCCTCCTCGTCGTCATCCGACTCTTCTGAATCATCTTCGCTATCCATACCAGCGTCATCCTCATCATCTTTCGGTTCCTGGCTCTCGATACCGACAACCTTCAGAACGTCGCCCAACTTGCCGCTTCGGAGCTCCAGCTGTTGCCAGACTTGGGCAAAGTTCATTCCCTCGGTATACAATCCATCGAGAGGCGTATATGGTAACAGGGATTCAGCCGTCTGTACTGGTCCGTTTTTTGTTTCTTCATCGTCGTTCGATTGTGCGTTCTTCTTTCCCTTTTTTGAAGCCGCTTTGGACCGTGTTGAATGCGAAGGTGGCTCAATGACTGAGGTGAGTAATGGGTGAAGGTGAGGATGTGACTGATGCTCGAGGGAAATACCTAGGGATCCACAAAGTCTTAGTTTCCGACTTCGGCTTGACAGATTTGAACGGCAACTAGTCTTACCGAGATCAAAAATGCTCTTCACAGCATTCAGTGCCTTCTTGCTTAGTTCCTCATCGCCTTGAGCTGTAGCCAGAGCGTACTCCTTGCTCGCTAGTAGATTCGACAATTCTGCCAGGGCCGGCGACAGCTGAGTGTCGGCGTCTTCAGCAAAAGTCGGATTTGCTGTCATCGAGGCGGACATGATGGGCACTCGATAAGCAGTAGCTTCTACTGTTGAATGAGGATATCGTCGCTTCGTCAACCAGACTACTAAGACTTTTTAACAAAACATCATGTGTTTGAAAACACCTTGCATCCAGGAACCGGGAAGCCTTCAGAAAATTCGAGTTTCGGCGGCCGGGGTCGAAAGCGATCGGCACGCGAACGCCGCTTCAGTGTTTCAGATGTTAGAACACTGAACATTTCCCTTTTGTAGACGTATGTTGATGGATAACATGGAAAGACTAGGAAGACTCTCTGCTTCCTCGTAGACCCTCAGGAATAACATCCGTAGCTTCGCAACGATGCGGACAACCACATTCGCCCAAGCTCTTTCACTAGGATGGCTACTAGCTTCATCAGCCATGGCATCTTTGGCCGGAGTCGCAGATTCTGTGCATCAGCTCAACGAGGATAACTTTGAGGCGAAGACATCTCGCGGCTTATGGTACGCGTTTTACGATTTCCATTCCCGTTCATGACAGAAAAGTTTCTGACATTCACTCGCTCACTCACAGGCTGGTCGAACACTTCAGTCCCGCATGTCAGTGATCGAGTCCACGATTCAGGGAGACGATTCAGCTGAACATACGTCACTGCCCCTACAGGCGGACATTGTAGAGCTTTCGCACCGACTTACGAGAAGCTGGCGCAGGAGCATAAGATACTCGAACAGACTCGAGGGTTTCATTTGGGACAAGTGAATTGCCAGGCTCAAGGCGGTAAGCGCAAGGTATTTTATAGGCAGCGGCCGATCCTGATCGACACCTCTTAGACCTATGCAACAAACACGATATCAAATTCTGTAAGTGCATCATCTTTGACATCTGTTCTGGTTCTAATATCGTCCTGCTTTTATCCAGACCCACAAATAAAGCTGTAAGGCGTTGGTCCTCGAGCAATCGCGTTCAACGTCCCAAGAGCTCACACGCTTGCTGCGATATCAGGTACGAAAATGGGAAGGAATCAACACCATATACTGGCGACCGATCCTACGAGACTCTCGCTAGTTTCATCGACAACCAATCAAAACGATATATCCGATCTTCGGGCGCAGCTTCATCGGATCCGACAGGCCAATCCGTTTTGTCTTCCGGAACAGGTATCAATGTGGAAGGGATAGCCGAAGAAGTTGACGAGGCGAGTTTTGAAAAGCTCAAGTCTGCTGGACCGATGTTTGTCAAGTTCTTTGCGCCGTGGTAAGTGATTTATCAGTAGACAGCTGCCAAGCGGACCCCGAAAGCTGACATCTATCAAACACAGGTGTGGACAGTCAGTATCCTTGATTTTTCGATTGATTTACCCCCAAGTGCGTCGACTGACACGCTTCCTATCCAGTTGCAAGAAATTGGCACCTAGTAGGCGCATTCTGAAGAGGTTCAAAGCAATACCTAGCTCTCACTGACTCTTTCCTTGTTTTCAGCTTGGTCGGAATTGGCCGGACTGATGAAGAACAAACTCAACGTGGTCTCCGTCAACTGCGACGAACAAAAGAGGCTATGTACCACCGAGGGCATCAAGGGGTACCCAACTCTCAGGATGTACGTGATGGACTCGCGTGCAGATTCTCCAAATACTCACCATTCGCCTTGGCACTCACTTCGACACAGGTATAATCAGGGAGCAAAGAAGGAGTACATGAAGGGAAGGTCCATCGGCAACCTGCACGATTTCGCTGACAAGTATTTGACACCGTGAGTCAACTTCCAACGACAAGTTGGAACAGGTCAGCTAAGAAATCGCAAAATGGTTGGTCCATGGTCAGTGGGGAAATCAAACACCTGGATGTGGAACAGTGGTCGACACTGAAACAGCAGCATGGCCCATACTTTGTAGTCTTGCAAACATTCTCTTCCAAGCCGAGTGACTTGGTGAGTACTCCATGATTTGTCCGCCTGCTCATTCTAATCTGTGGCTCGCGATGTGTTAGTCGGATGTCAAAGGCGCAGCGGCGCCCTATCTCGTCACCTCGCCATTCTTCGAGACACACGACCCGGAGATCGTGGATGAAGCTAGCGCTGATGTTCACGGTTCCGTTCTGACAGTATTCAAGGACGGTTCCTCCCGCCCGACAGCGCGTCTTGACCTGCCAGCATCGCGGGAGAAGATCGCGTCGTTCATTTTAGCCCAACGACATCCCACAGCGTTCGAGCTAGATTCATCCAATTTTGATGAAGTCATTCATTCTCCCACAGGACCGCTCGTGGTGCTTGTTGCGCTGAAGAAAACCGGCAGAGCTGCGGGAGAACTGGAGAAGGAAGTAGAGGAATTGAGAAAGATTGCGAAAGCTTGGTATAAGGGTGGAAGGCAATTTGTGCAGCCGGTTTGGTTTGCTTGGATCGACGGGGAAAGATATAAAAAGTGGTTGAAGCAGAATTATGGGTACGTCTGCCGACTGGAAGAAAATCCATAGGCTCCCGCTGAGCAGTCTACGTCATATCAGTATCAAACACACGCAGATACCAGCTGTCGTTCTAGCTGATCCAGCTGTGAGTCTTTCTGACCCCTGTTATATTCGTCAAATAGTCGCTTGATGCATCCAGTTGAGGATAGGTCAATCAATACTACGACCATACGTTGGAAAGAACTCGGTTGGAATTTAAAGGCTCGAGCATCTTTTCTACTCTGGAAGGCGCATATCAACATTTCCTCAAACCCAAGTTCAGCGAGTCGACTCTGGAACGGGGATCAAAGGTGAGCAGGGATAGCATGTTTCAATGATCGGGCTTTCTGACTTGTGAGCTTTCCTCCTTGTAGAGCTTGACAAACATGCTGGTCAATGTTGTGGTAATTACCCATCGGTCGTTTGTGTTACAATCTGCTGATCACTCGTGGCCCACCTCGCAGCACGCTGGTCTGAGGCACCCTTTCATGGCAATTTTCATTTTCGTCAGCATGGTCGCAGTACTGGCATATGCTTTGCACAAGAGCATACAGGCGGACCTCAGGCAAGCAGGGTCATCGCGCCTCGACTAGGTGAAGAGTCGTTGAGGGTTGAGAGCATACATCTTGATACACAGGTAGAGCTATCGGATATATGTATTATGGCATTCGAATCAGATGTGGCTAAACATGCAAACCGTGAACCACATGTAAACCAGTATCTTGTTAATTATTTGCGCAGCAGTGCTCTTCGGTCGTCATACAGGCTGGCAGCGCCTTCGCAGTCGCCAAGACGAGCGTTTCTGTATCGGACGACACGTATCTTTGCCTTCCGTCGTCTAAAATCTGCGACAAAATTGAGTGTCATGATTGTCAGATTGTCAAGATGATTGTCAGCAGGGTCAGAGGGTCAGCAGGGAACAGGCCGGGGAACCAGGGGAAGCCGCAGTTCAGGTTGTTCGTTCTTCTTTCTCGCGTCTCACGCTCACGTGGGCATCGATTGTTTCCGCGAAGAGGGTGTTGCTGGCTGCAATTTACGTTTCCGCTGCTCCGGGCGAACTGTAGATGCTCGGAGATGCTACGTGGTGAAGACCAGCTGGCAGCCTGGCATAGCCCTGCTGCTGAACTGCTTGTTCGACATCGACCCCGCCACTCGAGATACGCTCCGAAGGAGTGTTAAAGCCCTCGAACACCGTCAACAGGTGTCTTCCTTAGACCTCCTCCTTTCTGCATCTGAACGAGCGCATCGGGCGCAGGAGCATGAGGTGAACGATATACCGTAACCCTAGATACTCGCGTATACCGTAACCCTTGATACTCGCGTGTGCTTGTCGAGATCGTCGCCGACAATCATCTACACATCATCCCTGTGACAATCGCTATCAACTGCCGCTAGCAATCCCGAATCTGCGAAGATGTCTGCATTTAGAGATGTCACTGCCGCCCTCACGAATTCAACTACGAGTCACGCCACCGCTGTGGATGCACTGGTCGAGTTCATTCAAGCTAAGCGTAAAGGAGGATCCTCGTTGTACGATGTGACTCTGCAGCTTATGGAGTTGATGCAAAAGGTGCGCACGCAATGGTTGATCGCTTCTCGTCGATTTGCTGGCTTACCTTGTGAACTCCTCTAGACTCCGCCGATGTTGGACAATGCCTTTGACCAAGCACGGCTGCTTACCCATCTTCCACCGCACACGGACCTCACGCCGGACTTGTTGTCGCGATCCCTATCCCGGACGATATCGAAAGCCCAAGTCGGCGCCATCCTGTCGCAACTGCCCGACGCGGTAACGCTCGGCAACGCTCGTGAAGTCGTGCTCGAATGGGCGCTTGGATTGGAGGCAAGCAAATCGACACCGGAAGGCAAATTCGGTGGGAAAGGAACACTGGCCGCGAGTGCGTTGGAAGATATCGGGGCAAGATTTGACGAAATTGCGGAAGCTTTGGGTGCTCAAAGGCACGACCCTCGTGGTGTGCCCGATTCGACGGCAGACGCGAACGCAGAAGCACTGGCGCTTCTGTTGTCGGTGCGACTGTCCTTGGGCTATCTCAACGAACAACAACTCTTGCAAGAACTCGAGGACCTTTCACTCTCTGATGGAGAAGCAGTGTTGCGGCACTACATCAAGCGGCGTCTGCCCGGAGAAGGTCGTTATGCGATGGGAAAAGCTTTAGAAGGTATGGAGTTACAAGTGAACGCACACCGACCCGCCTTGAAGGCCGTCATACGGACCGTCAAACGCAAGTACCACCTGCCAGAACAAGCTGTTCATCGTATGCCACAACCACCTCAAAACAAGTCGAAATGTATCTCTGGCATCCAGGCGTTCGTTTCCTCGAGTGCATCGGCAACGGGAATCAACGACAACCTGAATGAAGCGATCTCCCAGTATGCTTTCGAAGTCATGTCTGAGTACGTGGTCAAGGAAAAGCGAGATTACATGAGGAGTGAGAAATGGCTCAAATCCGGCCGAAGGAGTTTGTCAAAAGACGTCAACGACATTGAAGACAGGCTTTCAAGCATGTTTCTTGGGACCGGGAAACAAGGCGCTTCGCCTCTGCTACCGATATTCGACGCGATACGCCGATTACACAACCTCGAGTCGACTTCAAAGTCCAATGTCTCCTTTACACCGATGACGATCTTGGATGAGGGTGAGGTTTATTACCCTCCGACAGCACAAAGCGTGACATCCGCCCTGTATTGTCACCCGAGACTGAACACCGGCGCAGCCGTCAAGGTTTTGATTGAACTTGTGGATTACGAAAAAGATCTCAGGATGTACGAAGTTCAGAAGACGAAGCGCTCGATGACGTCGCAGGATTCACCGACTGGACATGTGCAAAGCGATGGCGATGACAACATGGCTGAACTGGCGTGGGGTAACATCGAGAAGAGAAAGATGGCCGCTGTACTGGAGAATATCGAACGCAGGGTAAGTTTGAAAAACTTGCGGTGAATTGAGCGTTCGCGTCTGAACGCTTGCTTCTGCACACAGTTTCCCGAAGGAGATTACCGAGAGGCCTTCCATATCGTTGCGACTACTACCGATTGTCCGCCACGTGCGATGCTTGATCGCGCTCCCTCTTACACGACCGTGGCAAGCGAGCACACAAATTTTCGGACCAGCGAATATCTCAAGGGGCAATCGCGAGGCCTCGGGCCATCAGCTCAGATATCACGCCCAACGATCAGAACGCAATTTTCGAGCGAGTCACGACTTCAGGCAACAACTCAGTTGTCAGACCGTATGAACGGGGTTGGCATAAGCGAGGCAACCGAGACTATCTCGGAAGAACCCTCAACCGCTCCCGTCACGTCCCGGTCGCTCGGAAGAAGTCCCCATGCACGAACCGGAAGTCTACCAGGGCTGTGGGGCGATACCGCAATGTGTCAAAGTCCTCCTCGAACAGCCGCAGCGATGCGAATGGTACCGACTTCACCCACTCCGCTATATCCCGCCGATAATACGATGAACCAGCTGCCAGACGAACCAGAAGGCGGTGACGAACATATGACCGAGGACCAGATCCTGGCGCTATACGCCAATCGATCGCCGGTGATGGAAACTCCTCTGGAGCAGGGACCTTTTTCGTTTAATCAGGCTGTCGCACAGTCCCCAGCGACGACTCCGTCATCGACTTCCAAGCAGACACCTCCTCGCCGCACTGGAATCGCTGTCAGCTCACCGGTAGCAGCCCCCGCTCAGACTCAGTCTCAATCGACGGGCGGAGGATTAACTTCACTCTTCAGGAAGGGGTCCAAATTCGTTAGAAGGGGTGATCATAGCGAAAACTCCCGTTCGAAGGCTCCGATGACATCTCCTGACAGCGGACTTCAGATCAAATCTACACAGCCAACGCCCAACACATCTGATCCATTCTCAATGCCGAGCTCCGAATCCGGTCGTCGCGCACAAGATTCCATCGACAACCGCCAGGTTCGCACCCACACTCGACAAGCTGCGTCCCTGGAACCTACAGCCTGGAGACAGCAATTCCTCAAGAGCGGAATGATGAACATGCCTAGGCCTGCTCCGAAAAGTCCATCACAAGGCAATCTGGCTTGATCCCCTTTGACCGATATCGATAGCTCCGAGCAAGAGCAGTTTCATCACGACTAATCATGCCTTTATGACTTCAGTGTGGCCACGACACGACTTATGCGTTCATACATGCCGATCACGATCACGGTTACGGTTACGAGCAAAATAACGAGTACCAAATGAACCGAACGCACCAAACGCACCAACCAAACTCGGGCCAAACGGCCAGATCAAAGACTTTCTCACTCTATATGTATGGGCTTCTTCGTTAGCTCGGGAACATAGGAAAAAGGCTGCAACAACACTGTATTACTCTGTATGTAGAAGCTATGCGATATATGTCGGGACCCAGAAGGCTGTCTGATACTACGCCGTGACGATCTCTGGTCGCGGGTAATGGCACATGTCAGCGACTCCTCTCGATGAGCCGCCGGTACTGCAATGATCGAATCACGGCTTACTTGCGGCAGAGTCCACCTATCTTTCGCGAGTCCATACTCACAGCGCAAGTGGTACAGAGGACGTTGTTTGATTACCTAGGATGATCATCGTCATACATAATATGCAAAGCACAGCAGCAGCTGCGCTTCACAGCAGAGAAGGGCGGCAGCTGAGATGCCTGCCTGCCAGTCTGCCAGTCTGCTTCCGTCATCCCCGCTGCAACGAGCACCTGGTATGGTCGGCGATGATTATGCATGACAGATGCGTAAGAATGCTGCATTACCGTTTTCTACTTCTCGCAGCACCTGTTCACCATACCTGGACTGACTCTGCAATCCCCGAAGCCCTTCGCCGGCAGCTGCATTGTCTCGATAACCAATCAACGCACACATCCGAAGCGTTATGAGCGGCGCCGGAAACCCGATCGACGACGGCTTCACCTCCATCACCTGGGACCAAGCGCCCAACTCCCATCATGCTCCGCCTGGTGTCTTCACCAACAACGAGCGGCCTCCTCTTCCAGAATCTGTTCCCTCCCATGTAGATCGGGCGGACAACCGACCGTCCGCGCTGGAAGGCGCGTCCAGGGAGGGTGAGCACTCAATGCCCAGTTGGGGTGGAAAGTGGATGGCCATCGAGGTTAGAGAACCGACAAAGGAACATGAAGGATCCAAGGAGATGTTTGTTAGCTATGCTGTGAGGACTAGGGTGAGTATCCCTTCCATTTTCGTCGATCCTGTGCGGGATCTCACTATCTTTCGGCTAGACGAATCTTGCTGGGTTTCCGACAACTCCTGTGACAGTCAGGCGGAGATTCCAAGACTTTGTCTTTCTCAGGGATCACCTGACGAGGTTGTTCCCCGCCTGTGTCGTCCCACCTATACCAGATAAGCATAGACTAGGTTAGTGGAGTTTTGAGCGTAGCATGCCGTTTGGAGATCTGACTTACATCTCCTCTGGTAGAGTATATCAAAGGAGACCGTTTCAGCATGGATTTCATCCAACAACGAAGATCCGATCTGCAGCACTTTATGGATCGTTTGGCACGGCACCCGACACTACAGCGTTCACAACTTGTGAATGACTTCTTACAGTCTACCCAATGGGTGAGGAAAGCGTACCCTTCCAATGGGACAGATTGCTAAAGCCTATTTGTTGGCCAAACCCATCAGTCTGTAGCAATGCACAAGCATATCTCGACGCCGACTCCAGATGGACGTCCTTCGCTTCTCGACAACATATCTGATTCGCTCGTCAACGCGTTCACCAAAGTTCGAAAGCCAGATGAGCGATTTTTGGAGATGAGAGAAGCCATTAATAGATACGAAGAGGCGATGAATAGTATCGATCGCCTCGTGGGCAAGGAGAGGAGTCGGACAGAAGGTATGTTCACGCAGGAAGTTTCCTGTTTCTAGTGGTTCGAGATCGCTAACAGAGATGATGCTTGTAGACCTCGCTCAGGACTATGTTGATTTGGCCGCATCATATCAGGGGTTGGGTTACCTCGAATCCGGTATTACAGAGCCGTTGAACAGGTTTGCTGAGAAAATGCTAGACTTTTCCACGATGCTGAAGGAACTGGTACGTTCACGTTGCTAGCGTGAATCCTGTAATTAATGAACGTTCTCTCTCGGCCCCGCAGGACGCCAAGACTGTGGAGCCGTTTCTCTCTCATTGCCACTCCCTTGTACAGTACTCCCAAGCACATAAATCCGTCATAAAGCTACGCGATCAGAAACAACTCGACTTTGAGGAGCTCTCGGCTTATCTCTCTGCTGTCGTCGCAGAGAGGGATCGCCTTGCGGCTCTGAACACTGGTCATACCGCAGCTCCTGTGGGAATATCGACATTTCTGCGGGACAAGGTTGATCAGCTGCGAGGAACGGATGATATACATACCAGGCGCGAGAGAATACGAAAGATGGATATCAAGATCAAAGAGGTAAGTTGCGTTGTCTTCGATCTGTTTCCCGCTATTCTGACGAACGCCTTCGATTCATCGCCGCCTCGTTCTCCTATTAGCTGCAAGACGCCGTCACAGGCGCACATGAAACGTCCACAGAATTCAGTGAGGAGATTATCAAGGAGCACAACATATTTGAGCTGTCGAAACAAGCAGAGATGAAGGATATGATGAGTGCATATGCAGATGGTCAGATAGAGATGTATCAAAAGGTAAGCTCCGCGATTCCTCTTTGCGGACACTGGCGCTACCGACCTCTGACAAGTCTCCCGCTTCTTTTCGCCCGTAGGCTATCGACGATTGGGACCGTGTTATCCCGCTTCTCACCAAGATCAAAGTCGACGTTTGAAACGCCCTTTTTTGCTCGATAATTTTCTCTTTCGTTCTGTTGGTTCCGTTTTCTTGGTTGTAATTGATTATATCGAAAGATGCAAGTTGGGTTCCGACTGCCGACGACCTAGTCCGTCGCGACGTGATATTCCCCGGCTTCGATATAGAGCTTCTGCAGGCAATAGCAGATTGTCCGGGGCACTTCAGTCGTGGAGAGACACTGCATCCTGTCTGCACTTGCCCAGAACAATTTCATTCCGCAAGTGCGCTGACGCCACACGAAGCGCCTGCCACCGGAGTGAGCTCCGTCACTCGTTAATGCATCGGGTCTTGACGATCGACAAAGATGGTATCATTAGTTACCACATTTCTAGGTCGCCTTCATCCTCCAGATCTTGATCTTTCATCGTTTTTGCTGGTTCATCTCCTCACGCATCTACAGCACAGAAAGCCCGCTCCGACAACAAGGGCGGTACAGAGAGCCAGAACTGCCACAATACCGCCAGAGTCCGCCTTTATGGAACTCGCTCCAGCTTGATGAGTGGGAGCTGGCATCAAGTAAGGACTTTGAAGGGTGCCTTCCGAGTTGGGAGTCAGGATTATGCCTCTGCGATGATGTGCTTTGCTCCGCCACGAATTGTGGCAGTGCAGGTCGATAACACCAAGGGACATGGATTCATTCATTCCCTGCCGACGGAGAGTTGCTACAAGGTAAGAACATGACAAAATAGATTCTACAGTGAGAGCTCTCCCTTGACAAACAGGGCGCCTGAAGAACGTCGAGGCGTAGGTTTGGTGAGGCAGTGACCTGGAAGTATGACTTGCGACAGGACAAAGGGTTGCCGAACATGAATGCGGCACGTTGAGTCTACCTCCAAGTGCGCGCAGAGCGAGCAGTCCCGTCGAATAGGTGTCGTTATAGCGTAGTTGCAGACGATTCGGCGAAAGTGACAGGCGTGACTCTTCGATCGGATAGCGGCGGGCGAGCGAAGAACATGGCTGTTCCTTCGTGTTTCGCTTGATGTTGCGCGTTGAGGTTGGAACAAGGGTATATTGAACTTGTTATCGTCTCTAGACCGGTCGTTGGGAATCCGTAGCCGACTTGGAAAGCGGGCGACCGATGTTGTACGTGAGACGACCCTCCTGCCTTCCGACCGATGACACGCGCCCCTTCACCGAGAAAGATTTCCAATCTTCGAGTCTCTACCAGCTTTCTTCATCTGTAACCACTCTCCCTCCAAATGACTCTTCAAAGCCGGCATGGTCCTGCATTCCAGACCACACCGCCAACAAGTCAAATCACTCTTCAAAATCGACTCCCAAGATAGCGGGCCATTTGAGCGAGTGTATTTGGCGAGGTCGAACGCGGACGTCGCGGTCGATCCGGGTAGTTGAGAGAGGGCGTCGATGACGTCTGTTAGTGGGATGAAGAAGCCGAGCGTTGGGTGGAACGATGTGTAGTGTTTCTTGACGCGGAGGGCAGGTCCGATAAAGTCTGTGGAGATGACATGCAGATGTAGAAGCCTGCGACGTCCGAGGAATATCTTTATGAGTACCTGCTTGACGGAAAAACTTAGGGTGACTTACCGCATACTCGGAACGGCATGGAATCCGACTTGTATACCCCATTCAAAGCCTTCAGTCTTCATCATTTCATCCTTGATCATCTCCACCACTTCAAGGGACGACTGCTGCAACGTCTTCAACACATAGTCGGCTGTGGTGACGGGAACGGTGGTAAGCAGGGAGTGAAGCGACATCAATGAGTCCCGGGGGACGACGGGATGTGATGTCGGACCGCTAGAGGTCGAGCTGGGAGATGACGGATCTTGATCGGATTCCGAATCCGAATCCGATTTCCGAGCATTGGAGGAAGAGCTTCTCGACCATGGAAGCCTAGGAAGCACGAGAAAGTGATACTTGGCTATGGGGACGGATGCGACACATCAGCGACACATCAGCGACTTGTCCACAACGGGTTACGATGATCGTGGTTCATACCTTTCGGGAACTTGTCAAAAACGGTCAGCGTATGCGGTTCGTGCAAGAGGTATAGACCGGGTAGAAGGTCACGATCTGGACGGCGTGCGGAAGCGTAGGTGATCAAAGAGTCGAGTACGTGCATGGTAGCAGCGATCGGTGTGGTTTTCATAGGAGCTGTCGAGAACCAGCACGTTGAAGGGTAGGCCTGGTCTAGTGCATATTTAGGATTGATCAAGGGCAGTTATCCTGATATATATACCGGCGGCTGAAGTAGGACAGGAGTCTTTTGACAGATGTCGTTGTTGCTGGCATTTGTCGGTGGCTGGCCGGAGCTCACAAACAAGGAAACCGAGAAACCCGGTGACAAGAGGATTGGACGATCGCATACAGTAGATGAAACTCGATCAGGCCTGTACTGTACTCCTGGAGGCGGACATGATCTCGTCATTGCCCGCCATTCCACGTTTGGCCGCGGGGGTCCTTCATATTCCGAGACATGACGCTACGCTTATCGCCATCATACCGCTGATGTTCATTTCAACGACACACCTCGCGCAGTACCACCAGCGAAAATCTGTAGTCAACGAAAGCACCACATTTCCCTCTACTCCGGCGACCCGATTCCGGGTTCGTCCCTTTATCGTCTTGATAATCCGCCACGCGCCGCGACGGCGGAAGGGAATCCTGTGCCTAGAAGACAACGACGTCAAGCTGGTGCGTGTCGTGGGTAGCTGCAATTGGACCAACCTTGGTTGCAGCTCAGGTCGGAAAGATTCGCCACAGCACTCCTCGGAAAGCTACCACCAGCGCCTACGTTTCCACGATGTCAGCCAAGCAAGGATTAAATACTCGGTCATCAGCCACGAAGCGAATCTTGCAGGAGCACCGAGAGTTCCTCGCCGATCCCAGTCCGAATTTCGTCGCCCATCCCCTGGAGGAGGATATCTTTGAATGGCATGTCACAGTCCGTGGAGTCGAGAACAGCGAGTATGCAGGAGGTATGCGTCTTCTTCATTCTCGTGGGCTCCTCGGGCCCGTTTACTGATACCCTCATTACAGGAATATACCATCTTCGAATCGTGCTGAAGAACCAATATCCGATGCAAGCGCCAGATATCTTGGTCATGACCCCCCAGGGCCGTTTCGAGCCAAATCGTAAGATCTGTATAGATGGGTTGACGAGCTTTCACGACGGAAGCTGGAGGCCCGCTTGGGGTGTGAGAACTGGTATGCGTCTCTGCCTCTGTATCAATTGATGAAGCTGACCTTGACCGATTCCATGATCATAGCTATCGTCGGCTTGATGAGTTTCTGGTCTCAGAGTGGAGAAGCGCTCGCAGGTGTCGGTGCCATGAATTGCGACAAGGACGAGCGCAAGAGATTAGCCAAGCTGTAAGGCAAGAACACCCCTGTTTCTGTGAACGCTGCTGATCCCCTCGCCGTCTCTCAGTTCGGTGGACTGGGCCTGCCCAGTCTGTCAGAAATCAAACGATGAAATCATGCAAGAGCACGAGGAGGCATTGAATGTCAAGGAGGTTGAAAAGTACAAGGAGAGTCAGAAAGACGAGAACGATCACACATCGGCGGCGAGAGTCCAGAGTCATCCGACTTCTCCCCAGACCACGGCAACGACAACCCATGTAGACGAATACTCGCAGCACGTCGGACAGCAGGTGCTCAATTCATCCGGAGTGGATAGCCCAATTACAGCAGCGACAATCTCGGAATCTGTTGAATCTCACAATCCGTCTTCACCTATACCCAGACCTTCGGTCAGGCCCACAACCATCATCCTCACCGATCATCCAGCCGATTCGCCTGCGCCTTCCGTCTTCGTGCGCGCCATCTTGACTCCTCCGCCATCGTACCTCGCCCCCTTGCGAATAGCCCACTATCATCTTTGCAAGTTATTCTGCCCAGTTCACCACCGACAGTATCTGCCCGCTCGACCGGATGCCATCCTATGGCTTGACACCCTCATCTTCTTGATCCTTTCCGCACTGGCCATTATCATGCTCGGCAAACTCTCCCGCTCCTGGAGTCGCATCGTCTACGGCATCTTCCGTGCTCTCGAAAAGGCGTCGGGGATCGATATGTCCTGGATCACGGACAAGTTCTCGCCCACTCGTCTTCCTGACAACTCCTATGCTCAGTACTGGGCAAGCGGTGGCGCGGCTACCGCCTTGCATGGGGATCGTACACGTCTACGAAACATGGACACGGCAATGCGAGCTAGGGAGATTGCCAGGCGGTTTGGACGACCTGCTCGGGTAGACAATCCGGCGCATGGTGAACATCCGGTCGGACCAGGCGCGGGGGTTCCTGCGGCCGGTAATGGGCCGGGGCAACATGCGGCTGATCTCTAGCGACTACGGAGATGGGGCATTGGCCTATACATCTTCCTTATGCAGCGGCGTTTGCCGTTCCCTGTATCCATATTTTCTTCGTTTGTATCGCCAGCCTACTCTTTGTCACAGTAATTGCGCTCCCGTTGTAACCTTGTCTTGATCAGTAAAGCAGCAGTATTCAATCTTTTGTCGTTGGTAGTTCTCAAATCAGAAGTAGATAGGTGGCGTCCTTTACCTGAATGGCAGTGTTGATTGTTGGGACAGTCCTCGTTTGGCAGAGGCCGCTGTTGCCGGCATCTTTCGAGTGTCAAATAAGGCGTAACACGTTGCTGGCCGAAGCTGTCAAACAAGGAAATCAGTAACAGGAGGATGAACGTAACGACTACCCACCAGCTGGATGTTATAATTACTGCTGGCAGATGAAACTCGATTCAGGCCAAGTCGTCCAGAGTCGGGACAAGCGCGAACCAGGCAACGCGCGCTCTTCGATTTTTGACGCGAGGGCGATTGCTAGCTGCAGTTCTAGCTGCTCGTTGCTAGAAGATCACGCATCAGCATTCTTCTGAATCCCATAGCGACATTCACATATCACTGCAGCCTTGTCGATACCACGCATCCTCGCAGATCAATCACCAAGTACACCAAGCACGCACAATGGCACCATTCAGTGCATCAGCCGTGGGCGCGGGCGTCTCGGAGACCAACTTTAGTGACAAGGTATGTTCTGGACGAGGTTTACGTTTTGGTTACTGTCGTCGTCAATGACAGACGAATGCGAGGGTCAGTGCTGATATATCTTGACATGATAGGGCAAGCCGATGGAGGTTCGGTTGTCGAACATGAACGCGGCAAAGTGTAAGTGCTCGTGATGACCAGTTTACTTTAAGGGACAGGTTCTCACGCGTCATTTCCCTCTCCCCCGTCAAATTATTGCTCTGGAATGCAAAACTGTATGTGTCGTGTATGAAACGTCCCAAATATAGCCGTAGCAGATGCCGTTCGAACATCGTTAGGTCCCAAGGGAATGGACAAGATGGTACGTTGATTGCCAGGTGTTTACCGCCAATATGCCGACGTTATCCGTGGGCGCAGATCCAAACGTCGAACGGAGAAGTAGTCATCACCAACGACGGAGCGACCATCTTGAAGCATATGGCGGTTCTGCATCCCGCAGCTCGAATGGTACGTCTTTGCATACCAGGGCGCAACCCCGACTTACCATCTGACGCTCCAATATTTTCCCTTTCCCCGCTAGCTGGTCGAGCTGTCCGCCGCACAGGATATTGAAGCCGGAGACGGAACAACATCCGTCGTCGTACTCGCCGGAAGTCTCTTGTCTGCCGCGGAAAAGATCCTGTCTCTCGGTAAGGGATCTCACAACCTTTCCTCACTTCTGCGCTGTGTGCTAAGCGGATCGTCTTGTCGTGTTTAGGAATTCACCCGACAACCATCGCCCAGTCGTTCCAAAAGGCCGCTGCAAAGGCAGTTGAATACTTGACCGAACTCTCGATTCCCGTGGATCTGAACGATAAAGAAAGCTTGCTGCGTGCGGCCAGTACCAGTTTGAACTCCAAGGTGGGTGGTATTTGCAAGGCTGCGGTCATCGGTGGCGATGTGACTAATATTCTTCGATCACGACAGATCGTGTCGCAATACTCGTCTGTCCTCGCTCCCATCGCTGTCCAGGCCGTGTCCCGACTGGTCACACCAGAATCTTCAAACGTCGACCTACGAGACATCCGGATCGTGAAAAAGGTTGGAGGAACGATCGATGATACGGAATTGGTCGAGGGTTTGGCTTTGAACCAACACGTCTTGGTCAACGCTGGTGGACCGACTCGAATTGAAAAGGCAAAAATCGGGTTGATTCAGTTCCAGTTGAGCTCTCCCAAACCAGACGTGAGTAGTATTTCGCCTTCATGTCAAGGAGACAACGTGTCTGACGGCATCTTATGGCCCTGGTAGATGGACAACCAAATCGTCGTCAATGATTACCGTCAGATGGACAAGATCTTGAAAGAAGAACGTCAATACCTCTTGAACCTCTGCAAGAAGATCAAAAAGTCTGGGTGCAACGTCCTCTTGATCCAGAAATCAATCTTGCGAGACGCCGTCAACGATCTCGCCCTGCACTTTTTGGCAAAGTTGAAAATCATGGTCATCAAGGACATTGAACGAGACGAGATTGAATTCATCTCGAAATCGACGGGTTGCAAGCCTGTAGCGGATATCGAAGCCTTCACTGAAGACAAGCTCGGGTATGCCGATTTGGTCGAGGAGGTACAGAATGACGGAGCAAAGGTCGTAAAAGTCACCGGTGTCAAGAACCCCGGAAAGACTGTCAGCATCGTCTGCACTGGTGCCAACTCGCTGGTCTTGGAGGAGAGTGAAAGAAGTTTGCATGATGCGCTCTGTGTTGTGCGATGCCTCGTAAAGAAGCGGTAAGTCTTTGGATGTGTCCAGCAACGTGCTGCGGCCGGGCGGGCCTTTCAACGACGTCTGATCTCCGCTCTGCTGCTCACAGGGCCTTGATCGCCGGTGGAGGTGCCCCAGAGATCTATGTGTCGAGGAAATTGACACAGTACGGTCAGACGCTAAAGGGCAAGGAGGCCTACTGTTTCCAGGCGTTTGCAGAAGCGCTCGAGGTTATCCCAACGACCTTGGCCGAGAACGCCGGTCTCAACCCGATCGCTATCGTAACCGAGTTGAGGAATAGGCACGCAATGGGTGATACCAAGGCGGGTATCAATGTCAGGAAGGTAAGTGGCGCTGTTTCCGTTCGTAGAAGTTTCGGTCATCTAATGCTATATCCGCTCCAGGGTTTGATCTCCAACATTCTGGAGGAGAATGTTTTGCAGCCGCTGCTCGTTTCCACAAGTGCTATCGAATTGGCAGCGGAAACGGTGGCTTTGATCCTGCGTATAGATGATATCCAGGTAAGTCCTTGACTGGTGTTCTCCGCGTTTACGAAGCTAATCACGTCCCGATTCGTACAGTTCACTCGATGAACGTCAGATAAAGATCAAATGGCCTTGTAACATAGTGGAATCGATGGGCATTAGATTCTTCATCGTGCTCCGATTTTGAATCTTGTGTTGAAATAGCGCCTTCGTCGATTTCTCCATTCTCTGGAAGTCACAAGTCGATTACTTTATCTATATGAAGCAGTCAACAACTCGACTAGAGTTCATCCCGCTTGTGGAGCTTGGCAGCGTTTTCGAAATCACGCTCCCGCTCATCCTGCAGCTTCTGATTTTGCTGCTTGAATAGACCGAGCTTCTTGTTAACGACCTCTTTCTGATGAGCCACAAAAGCTCCTGCATCAGCTCCGGCTTCATCGTCGCCTGCGGCCGCATTGTCCCGAGCAGCTTCACTCAAAGGTCTCATGGACGGTCTTGTGAGAGGATCCCAGGTATAGGACGATGGCTTGACGATCTGTTCGGCTGAAGGGTAACTGATGACCCAACGGCAAACTGTCACTCTCGTGCGGACCAAAGTGACTGAGATGACTTACACTATGCCAGTGGAGGGACAGTCACTCAACGACGATCCCTCGAATTCCGCAGGCGTGAATTTGGCATCTTGGAAGGGGCCAACCGCGTCTAGTGGCCAATGTATCGCGGACAGAGTCTCGTTTATGCATGTGAGCTGTGGCAAGATGCATCGAGTCAGATCGTCAGGCATCTTGACTGTGTAGCGAATACTAACGTAGGGTTTGAATCCGTCAGTCGAGAGTGCATCTACGACTTCCGCGAGGGAATACGTCGTGTCTTCAGACGGCGTGATCTGTAGGAATGTCATGGCTTAGAGGTCAATGCTTTCGTTGTCATTGGCCAGATTGTACATACGTTTGATTCGGCAAGTAATTGCCACGTCGGGAAGGAATCGTGCAACTGATGCAACGCGTCAAAGAAGAAAGGTACCTGGAGGTGAAGACAGGCCTTGAGTGATGAGGCCTTGCTCTTAGTGCGATCTAGGATTTACCTCTTGCCCTACCTCATACGAGTCGAAGCATTTGGGTTCCAACGTGGAAATCTGTCTTCCGGAAACTCTCCACTGTGCAGACGTGATGTTATATCGGCTCAACGAGATTTCCTCAGTTTGTTTCTTGGAATTCAGTCACCTACACTTCGATCCCAGATCTCTTCGACCCCTTCGCCCACTTCACTCGCAGCCCATTCACTCTCGTAGACTTCATACTGTGGCCCGATTCTTGCCGAACGCGCGCAGAATGACCCGATCTGCTCCTGGTCATACGCTCTATAACCTGAGGGGGGAATTCGAGGCAACAGAGAGCCGTCACAACTGTGTCGTGAACCCTTCTCAGTCTTGCTATCAGGAAAACAGGGTACAGGAACACGCTTACTTCAGCACCTCCAACCCATCAATTCCCCATCTTCCTTCATCATCTTCGTCAGCCTCAAATCTCTGCCTAAACACGAAGAGACCTCCGGGACGAGACACGCAGCAACTGTCGAGCTCGTTTGCTTCAGCCGAACACGAAGATACGGCTTCCGCGGGGCATCCGAATGCTGAAACTGAAACTCGACTGGCGAGGACTGCAGCTCCCGCTAGTGCGCTGAGTTTGCGCAACATGGTCGACGTCAGGTGGATCGGTGTAGCTGGAGGGATAACGGGGTGGGGGAAAAAATCTGTGGACTGGGTCGAAATGGGTTGGCTTGCGATACTGAGAGGAGTTGAAGGAGTTGAGGTGAGGTGCTAGTCAAAGTTCGTGTTTTATTAGACGATAATGCCACGATGCCACGTAAGGCATGAATGAGTAATCGGAAGCTAATACAATTGATCGGCGAGGCCACCGAGGGACGATTAACTGACGAGATTGATGAGCGAGATCTGCTGTCACACGGAAGATGAACCCCAGTTCGACATGATTGCACGGTAACCCCTGCGGTGTCTTGACTCTGGCCACCCGATGCTTCTGCGGTGCAACGTCAATGGCGACGAGTTGACATGCCTCCTGATCCGGTTCAGATGCATCAGTCGCCTTGGCGGCGAAAAATCGAAGTCGCTGCGCTCGACAGACTCCAACGATTCGCCACTACAGACATTTTGCACGCACGTCAGCATATTCTTACAGTGAAGGTCTAATCATGATGACGGAAACAACAGATCTCATACGATCCACCTCATCCGACAGTACGCTAGAAGTCGAGCGGCTTGCGCTTTTATTATCGCTGGTGATGTTGCGATTCTATAAAATGTGTCCATGTCGTCGTTCATGTGAAATTCCCTGCTAGTCATGCTGCTATCCGCAGTCACCTCCAGAGTGATACGTGGTGCTCGGAAAGTGTCAAATGTGCGGTTGTGTGCAACTAATATTCGCTACAGGTGGATTGCCTGGGAATCGCTATTATCCGCACCAGCCCTACATCACATCTAAATACCAAGGTTAGAATTCTGCTTTCTAGATTCCTCCTAGCGACATGTGGAATCTCAGAGGCACACTCACTGCTCCATATGGCATCATATTCATGCCGCCCATTCCTCCCATCATCATCGGATTCATCATACCGGCGCCTCCCATTCCTCCCATCCCGCCCATCATCATCGGATTCATCCCTCCGTAGCCGCCATACATCCCTCCGCCGTAATCTGGTCCGTGCATGTAGACCGAATTTTCCAAGCTGTGCAGATGAAGGAAAGACTGGCGTCAGGAAACCCAGAGTATGGATTCGCAAAGGAAAGAGACTTGCCGATGAGTATCCAAGTTGCCATCTACGTTGTCATAAGCGCCCCCACCCATTTGCTAAAAAAAATGTAAAAAGTCCAGTCAGTTTCAAATTCTCAGCTTTCGCCGCTTAGTGAACATCCACTAAGGACCGATGAGTAGAAGCACTAACATATCCTGGATAGCCACCGTAGCTAATAGAGAAATATGCGCGTGAGAATGACTTCTCAGCGAACTCGTATTCGGTAAGAAACTTACCCTCCGCCGTATCCGCCCATTCTGTGTTTGACGAACATTCACAGAGCAGGCAACGTAACTAAGTGCAGGCTCATTCAAGAGAACACTAATGCGTCAAACGTACCCTCCCATCATTCCCGCGCCCATCATTCCCATTCCACCCATGCCCATGCTGTATGGATCCATCCTATAGATCAAAAGGCCAGGTAAGTACAGAGTGGCGGTTGCGGATTGTGGATATAGAATTGCATGAGGTTCCTACCTGAGATTCACAATCGCCACCATAGAAAAAGGCGTTAAAAACATCAGCGAAATGCAAGCCGCCTTTCATGAACGTACCCCATTCCCATTCCACCGCCAAACATTCCGCCGCCGTACATCCCGCCACCCATCCCATAGCCTCCCACGCTGATCAAAAATGCAAATCAGTCTTGATGGCTCCATAGGTTTCGATCAACAGAGCACGAAACCGTCGTCAAAGGCTTACCCCATTCCATATCTCTGTTGTTGTGATGAGAATGATCAGCTATGCATCACCTGAGATCAAATGTCGACTCACGGGAGAGCCATAACCGCCATCTACGATAGAGAGAACATGCAAGTCAATCGCCTAACCTTGTTTTCAAACGCACATCGTCATCCTCTCTATGCGGGACTTACACCCACCCATCATTCCACCACCTCCATCTGCCATTGAAAGGCAATCAGCAGGGACTCGGACGCGGGACAGAAACGCACTTACACATGTATGGCTGACAGGAGAACGATAGAGGAGGGAGCTATCAGTTCACGGCGGTGTGGAAAGGACCGTACTGAGGGGAACTTACATTCATCACTTCCTAACTGACGATCGGAACTGACGATGTATGCTCTGTCTTTCGCTTGATCTAGAATGAGAGGATGAGACAGCAGTGGGTTTCAGTGATACGCAAACGGACAGATTGAAAGGATTCTCCTATTTCACCGTTGCTCACCTCTCGGTCGTCTTGGAGGTGAGGTGAACTTGGGGAAAGTGTCGTGAATAGAGACAAGGGGATGTAGACGTAAAGAAAACTAGCTTCGACGTTTTCAAAGTGACTTTGATTCGGATACCAGACAAGAATGACAGAGGGTTCAACTTGAGACGGAGTCGAGTGATACGCGGATCAACGATCATGATCCGCCTCCTATCCAGCGAACAAAAGGATTTCTGATCGACTAGGCGAAAATCTGATGCAAACGCAATTAGACATCCTTGGGATTGATTGCCCCTTTGAGCATTTTTTGATGATCAAAGGAGTGTCTCCTGCATTGCCCGAAGAAACAGCACCTGCCAGAAGCGAAAAGTATCGATAACGAGATGGGACACCCAAATGGCTATATGAAATCATGCGACTGACCTGGACGTAGTCGCACCGCCGCATCCATGAGCTCCATCAGATGCCTTCGGCTGATGTCAACGTTACCGCGGCTCATGATCTTGAGTGTGTGCACAAAATTGCAACAGCGATTAATGGGAAGTCATAGCATCTAGTGACTATAGCATGATCTCCTATACAACGAACTAGACGTCTCTAGTCAACACGAGCAGTCCCTCGGTATGGTGAGTCTGCGGGAAAAGGTCAATCGCGCCAACGCTGGAAATCTTGTACCCCTTGCCAGCCTTGTCCCCTTCATTGCTCCAGCGAATCAGATCACCAACGTTGTCGGCCACTGAACAGGCACAGTTTTCAGCGTGCTTTCCGCCTCAGGCTACGACTCTTCAGGCTTACTGGTGTGAACGTTGCAACTAACATAGACAACCCGTCTCGGCAGGAACGCCACTACTTGCTTGAGGAAGCCGGCACCGCAACCCTTACGAGGGGGATCGACGATCAACGTCGTCTTGTCGCCTGCCCATTTGAGGTCCTTGGTCACCGAGTCAAACAGCGCCTCGGACGCACCAGAGTGGAACGCGACGTTATTTATCGAGTTGATGGTTGCATTGTGATTGCCATACGCGATCGAAGCAGGGTCGATCTCGATACCGCAGACTTTCGTGCTGCATGATGAGAGAAGACCGTGAGCATGTCACAGGATTCAGTCGCGGGCACAATGCTTACAAATGTGAAGCCAGTGTCAGACTGAACAGTCCACTGCCACAGTACGCGTCGACGAGGTATCGATCCTCCTCCTTTTCCTTTGTGTCCAACTCGATTTGCTCTCGCACAAAGTCGGTCAACGGACGCAGAATAGAAGCATTGTTCTGGAAGAAGGAACCAGCTGGGAACTATCGTTCGGAGGAAGCAGTTGTAAAAAGAATGAGAACCACTGGACTGAGTTCTGGTAGAGACCAAGACGGACCTGGAAAATAATTCTTCCGACTCTCTCGGTGATGGTCTGACTGTGATCCGAGATGCAAACATGCTCCTCTGGTTCCTTGAGCCTGACGTCTTTGCTCAACTGCAAAGCTCCCTTGATCTTGCCCTTCTTCGTAACTGTAAGGGAAACCTCGGAGCTGGACGCCTCGCCTGCTTGCGCATCAGCAGCCGCAGCCGCGAGCTCTTCCGTCACCAAGCAGTCCCTGAACAACAGCGTCGCTCCCTTCTTGAAGTCGCGGAGGTTCTTCTTGACATTCTCTCGAGCGGCAGGCATCGCACGGTTGATGGCCGGGGTGGCGATCGGACATTCCTCGATGTCCAAGAGCCTAGACCGACATTTCTCTTCGAAACCGATGGGAATGTCGAATTCATGGCTGACTTTTCCCATTGTCGATTCTTCACCATTATATATTGCCTCGGCTGCTGAAGGTTGGATTTGTGCATCGCCTTTTTGTTCCGCTTCCTCGACCTTGGGCGCTTCTGCCTTCTTTCCCCCTCTTCTCTTGGTCTGCAATGCCTTGGGCAGGTCGAAATGCGGGGTAATCTTGGTTCGATAACCGTACTGAGATGGACTCGGGATCGTTTCCTTGACATCCGGTATCTCCTCTGCCTTCAACCCCGAAAAATTCTTCATCGCCTTTTGAAGCACCCATTGTTTGAGTGCGAGTTGCTGTTGATAGGGAAGCGATTGATACTGGCATCCAGCACACGTACCAAAGTATTTACATCCAATAAGGCTGTTGTCCCGTTTAAGCTGAAGCGGAAAGGTTGACGGCGATATCGTTTCGGGCGATTCTGAAATGATTTTCAGGGGTTCCGCATACGAATGGTACTGCGCATGTCGGGTCACTCGAGCCTGGACTCTGTCTCCCGGCAATGTAAAGGGTATGATGATAGCCCACTGAGGCTTCTCCGGTTCGACCGGGTACACCGCGATTCCGTCTCCATGCGATGTCAAACCGACGACTGTGAACTCTGACTCTGAAAACTCCCACCGGTTCGCATCTTCGGGAGCGAGTTCCAGTCCATTAATCTCGGCATCTCGCCTGATCTCTTCCGGTCCTCGCTTCGGCCAGGTTCGAGGTCCGCGAGAAGCCGCTTCGGAGGGAGGATTCGTCCACGCGGGAAAATCAGACCATCCGAGGACTGTCAGGATGTCATGCTTGAGTACAGGGTCGATTGGTGCTGGTTTCCTATGCTTGAAAGGCTTGATTTTCGGCTTTTTAGTTTCCTGCTTTGCTCGTCCCGGTGTTGGTGCTGCTTCCTGGACGGGTTCTGTGATAGCCGCTTCTTCTTCGAAATCGCCGTCGATAGTAGCGAACCTGCCCTTCTTGGCTGGAGGCTCACCGGAAGGTGAGGGCGGAGAGCGAGGAATGGACATTCTCGTGGTGAACGATCGATGAATGGGCGCTGGGGCTTGGGTCTTCCAGAGTGTGAGGTTGGCGCGACGAAGAGGCTGTATGAGGTATAGGATGGATCTCGACAGGTTCATTAACCCTGCAGCAGGGCGTTCTAGGATCTGTAACCTATTGCTGTCTGTGTTTCTTGATCAAGGATACGAAGGCATCCAACTCGTCTCGCGTTTCAAAATCTTTAATTTGTAGCCTCGGCGATCGGGGAATCATCCAGAGTCTGTCACAGCCAATCGCAGCCTGGCTGTTTACTAGTGAGCGTCCAAGCTGTCCTACTTGAGCTCCTACTCGAGCTCCTACTTGCCACGTTCAATCATTTCTCATTACAGAGCACACCGCCCTGCTTCATACAACTTGGTTTGTAGCGGATACACTTCCTGGGAAAGACACCCTCCCGCCCAGCGTCACAAATCCGTCTCCCGTTTTTATGCCTTTAACGTCTCCTGGAAATCCGCGACCGCCTGAGCATATCCTTGCTTCCTGTCGTCCACCGCGAATCCGAGGCCCATTGGCCCAGAGGCGTCGTAGTCCCCAGCCCAAGTCTCACAGATGGCAATGACGGCAGGGTTCTTTTTGAACTCGATTAGGTCAAGTGCTTTCTGGCCACCTGCCTTTTCGCTGTTATCCGTCAAATTATCGATGGGTCAGTCTCTATCAGGTATTGTATCGTAAACAATCACTTACACTGCCTCGAGGATGTCTCTTGTGGTAATCTTGATGCCGGGCAAATTGATGCACCGAGTCTTGCCAACCTTTTGCTCAATATCCTCTGCTTTAACGTTGACGGCTCGGGCAATATTGTCGACGACCGTCTTCACCCTCGTAACGTAGATCGGCATGCCGTCGATCGCTTCATCGTTGATACTATCGGCGATAGGACATACTGTCTTGATACCCTGCAGCGGTTCCCGAACGAGACCGGAGATGAAACTTGAGGCCGCAGAGGATGGGGCACCGGTCCTGATGCACACCGTGGGAAGCCTGACGGTTCGACCATCGATGAAGCCTGTAATGGGGTAAACGTTGGCACATATCTCTCGGAAAGGGTGTTAGTCTCAACTAACCTTTCCTCGTGTAGTCGTAGGTGACCAGCTCAATTACAGACTTGCACACGCCGTAACTGGTTTCAGGCTGAAGAGGCGTGTCTCTGATTTTTGCAAGGGGCAGATGTCAGCAAGTAGGCAATGCATGAGGATGTAATGACGTACTCTGGGACAACCCGAGACGTCGGCTTCGCTTTCGGGCCACCATACACCGCGAGACTGGAGACGTTCACATGTACAGGTAGCGGTTCTCCTTGGGGCCTAGATTCCGCATGCTTGGCGAGAACGGACAAGACGTTCATGTGGCTAAACACGTTGACGTTGTATCCCAGTTCGAAATCTGCTTCGGATTGACCTGACATGATGCCACTGAGGGAGGTATCTTGTTTTAGTCGTGCAAGAGAGGAGAAGCGAGGGACTTACTGCAATGCAAAGACCGCTTGGATCCGTCTACCAGCAAACAACTGCTCTACCTCCTTCTTGTCGCACAGGTTGGCAGCAACGCTTGTTAATCGGCCTACATCGGTGATTCCATAGGTGGGAGGTGCACCGACGTCCGTGGTAACCAAGCTAAGATCTGGGAACCGGTCGAGGAGCAGTTGGACGAGCTCGCGTCCTACGAATCCTCCAGCTCCGGTGAGCAAGACGGTCTTGACGTGAACGGGCAGGGCGATTTCGACAGCCATTTTGGAGTGAGAGATATGTTTGGGAAAGTTTCCGCATAGGTCTGTTGGAGGATTGTGCCGCACAGCAGGATATATATGGCCTGAAGTTGATGGAATCGCTTCGGGTGCACCGGACCGCCGTGTTCCGGCTCGCCATGCACTTGCCGCCTCTTCGAGACTCACGTGCCCGGCCATCTGCGGTGCCGGTCAGTGTCGTGAAGGCAAGTCTTCGTTGCATCTGCTCGAGACTGTCCAGCTCCACAGTCTACAGAAATCTGCCTGTCATCGAGCTTCCAATGAAGGGCAGAGCGGTTTGGAACTACACAACCCTAGACCGCGATATAAAGGGAAAGAGTGGTTCCGGTTGGGAATGCGCGTTCATGATCTACAGTATATACAGGAAGTGACATCTATTTGATCATGTGACGGCTGAGGACGGTTGCTTCACCGTGCAAGCCAACATCGACTCTCTACACCTTCTCGCAACAATCACGATCTACGCCTCCAAACCGCAATCTTCTCTCTACCGACCTTGAACGACCCCCCAACATCCGGCGACCGACTCTCCTCCCTGGGCACGTCCCTCTGATACACCGTCTCCCACTCCCTGTCCAGCAGATCGTGGTACAGCCCGTCCCATAACGAATAGGGTGGCCCCCCTTCGCGATTGGGGCCGTCGAGGGGGAATTGGAGCGTGATGAGTAGGGCGGAGGGAGCTGCGAGGCGGGACATTGTTTTTGCCCATTCGGGACGGAGGGTTGGGGGTAGGGCACATAGGAAGCTGTGATCGTGGTTGGGTTGAGCGAGTGAGGGAAGGGCGCAGTGGGGAAGACGTACGTGTAGTCGTAGATCAGGGTATACCCATCGATCGGACGCGCGAGTTCGAAAAAGTTGGCGAGTTTGACTTCTGTTTTCCGGTTCAGAGGTGATGTCGCTTGTTGCTCTTCGAGGTATCTGTTCGTGGATTGATCGTCATGATGCCTTTTCGAAAGGTCGTAAGGATAACAGCTTACTGGTTGGCTTTCTCAACGGCGATAGGGCTGACGTCCAAGCCTGTGCTGTCCAATCCTCTCTGAGCGAACAGCAGGACATCGTAACCCTGAAGAGTAACAGCATCAAGTTGAAGGAAGACGTCATGCGATCGACAAGGCGGGAAGTACAACTCACCCTTCCGCAACCGGGAACGAGCGCCAGTCCTTCCTTGGGGATCGCTGGGACGCCTTCTGTCCCGGATTCTTTCAGTAGTCGCGTCAAGGCAGCATGAGGCGCCGCTTTATCCCACGGTGTGTTCTTGTTCCGCCTGTAGGTAATCCTCAGTCTTGACAGAAGCTACGCAAATCAGGTTGTCCGAATGCGTACCACTTGTCGTCCCAAGCTGAGAATGCAGAGGCGTCAGTACGTAAAACGGGCATGGTCAGACAGCGGATACGTACCTTCCTTTTCCGTGGAGTAGATATCTTCTGCAGGCATGATGTGTGATTGGAACGTATACTGCAGCTGGAGACCATGGGCGTCTGATTCTGAATGTGATGAAGCAAGGAAGAGCAGAGTAAGCGCATAAATAAGTGACGTAAGAAATGATTTCGGATGATCGCGATCGGAGTGCGCTTGGCGGATAGGCGACGAGTTGCGAGTCGGCGACGAGGGAATCCAGGTGGCGAATGATAAACGTGGGAGGCGAGAAAGCTGGTGAGTTCGCATCATTTAGGCATCAGCACACAACAGGTATCAAGCACATTTATCCAAGTTACCTCCTTTCCGCAAAGAAGAGCGCAACCCTGGTTCTCGACAAGAAAATCCCCCATTCGCGCACTCCACCATGTCAAGACAGTCCTTTGGCGATTTTATCAACGGCGGATCTCCATCTGGTAGAGGAGTTCGCGGCAATGGCGTGCCGCAACGAGGCTTCCGAGGCGGCGGTGGTCGAGGTGGCGGACGAGGTGGAAAGGCAAAGCAGGACTATTCGGATGTCCCTCCGCTCGATTACAGCACGATTAACAAGCAGAGTTACAAGCAGATGGACGGTAAGTCATGGGTCTCATGAGTGTCCCTTATGCGGGGAAACTTCTATGCGTCCTGGCGTGAGCTGATTTGACCGTTTTCCACCGATTCACAGGATTCGCCCCTTCCTCCTATGCCTCCAACGGCTCCAAACCAAGCTCTCCAGCACCATTCCGCGGACGAGGCAAACCCCGAGGCGGCACCAACAGTCCATTCACCCCCGGCCGAACTCCTGATATCCGTCCAGGAAGCGAAAGCGCTTCAGGAACAGCCACACCGCATCATGGTCTCGGTTTCGGCGGACGTGGTCGTGGTGTTTGGAATCCCGTTGCGTCTGCCATGCGCGGTCGGGGGAATGGTAGGATGCGGGGCGTGTTGGCGGATCTGGAGGCGGCGGATTTGAGGAATATGATGGCGCCTGTGTTTGTAAAGGCTGGGACGCTGTTTACCGAGGATGATCCGCTCGGGGATCCGATAGAGGATTCAAAGCCTGTTCGTGCTGCGCCCGAGGAGGATTCGGGAATATTCCAGGCTGCAGTTCCTCGTTCAGGTATGTCTTCATGCGTTTTGTGTTATATCGAATGTTAATTTTGGATTATGGTCTTGATCGCTAGTTTCTCCTTTACACGAAACTCGTACTCGAGAGGAACCTGATGTAACATCGGCGACTGCCACTTTCGAACTCCAAGAGACGGCAGAGCAGTCTTCGCCTATCGTCATTGAGCATGAAGAGACAGAGGTGATTATTGCAGGTCCAGATATATCGGGGACGGACCTCATGCTCTCGCTCACGATGGACGAAGTCCGAATCAATGACAATACGATCGAGGTCGAGGAGTCCATGATCATCGAGGTCCCTGAATATACAGCAGCCACCGTGCAGGAAGAAGATCAGTCAGACGAGGCACCTCTCTTCTTCGTTGATAACGCTCCGTCTACCATGGATGACACAGCAGATCGGATTCTCTTTGATACGGCCATCAGCAGCGCAATCATCGGCGAAAAGGAAAGCAGTGACGACGAAGACGAGGAGGAAGTCATCTACGTTCCTCGCAAGTTTGCGAAACCGGAACCCATCAGCTTGCCCGTCGACCATATTCCCCAAAACTCTCGATCGTCTGCGGATCGAACTGGTTCCCATGCCACAGGCAAGAGTCATGCAAAAGGGTTCATGGCCGTTCCATTCGATGCTCGGTCCGTTGCTACGAAATCCGACAAGAGCAAAATGCAGGGAAAAACAAAGCAGCAAAAGAAGAAACTGAATCGTAAGGCTCGACAAGAAGGCAGAATCCGAAAGACGGAAGGTTTACCACGTCTTGGCGATTCCGACCTCGACTGGGGCACAGACGGACCTCCTGGCGGTGCCGCGGAAGAGGACAGTGACGATTCGGCAGAAGACGACGTCCCCGCATTCGCTGGACTTGGCACGCGAATACGCCGAGACGAGCAGGCGATCATGCAGGACTATGTTCAGAACGCGTTTGGCAAGCAACCGGCCGGTGAAAATGACTTTACGGACACCGATGCTATCGATATGGATGCCTTGGCGAGATTTGCGGATGGTATGAAGCACCCTCACCATGTCACGCTGGATGATATTGCGGATCAGAAGAAGCATCAGCAAGAAGACGAGGACGACGGATGGGTCGATTCTTCTGGTAGCGAGTTGTCAGACGAGGACAGCGCGGACGATGCTCCTCCCAACATGGTTGAAATTGCCCCGGGTCTCTTTGCCGAAGTTGCTGCTAGTGGTGGCGCCGAACTGGAAGACGGCGACTCGGAAGAAGAGGTTGAACTCGAGCTCGACGACGACGAAGATTCTTCCGATGACGAAATGACGGGTGTTCGTTGGGTGGAAGAAGATTCGGAAGACGAGCTTGATCAAGACTCCGAGGACGGGAACGGTACCATGTTTCGTGGGCGGAATGCCTGGGCGAGCGTGGCAGATGATTATATTGCGCAGCTGCAGAACGCCTTGGATGCCGAGGATGTAATGGCAAGTGGCAATCGAAAACAGAGAAACAAGATCTTCAAGTCGATTCACACCGGCGACTTTGGTGACGATTGGGATATCGGTGAGTATTCGTTGCAGATCATATATTGCGTGATCTCACCTACGAGCCCTCCTACAGCGCCAGCTCCCAAGGGGAAGAAAGCCAAGATGAAGTCCATTCCAAAGGAGCTGCAGTCTCAGTGGGAAAAGGATCGTCAGAAAAAGGCCGAGAAGAAACAACAGCGCGAGCTTGACAGGCTTGAAGCCGCCATGAGCCTCTATCCGGCATCGAAAAAGGGCAAAGGCAAGGGCAAGAAGGGCAAGCCTCGATTCGGCTTTGACGATTCAGACTCGGATGAGGATATGACGGTTAGACGGAAGAAGGGCATCCAGCCAGTTACAGACCTCGGCTCGCTCAATCAAGAGATTCGAATGTTCATCATGGATCTTGGAAAGACAACAATGACTTTACCACCGATGGAAAAGTTCAGTCGAAAGAGGGTCCACGAGTTGGCTTCCTGCTACTCGCTGAAATCGCAGAGCAAAGGCAAAGGTCGCGGAAGGTTTCCGTAAGCTCTGTTGTCATCTCGATTGCAATCTGACATTCGACCTGACCTTATAATCTTTTCCAGTATCTTGATTAAGACTAGTCACTCGTCTTTGGAGGTCAACAATTACAAAATTAACAGCATCGTCGGGAACAACATACCTGGCAAATTCTTCAAGGCGAAATACGGTGGCAACGCTGGAAAGGGTCCGAAATTGCCTGGCGGTGCGGGCCGATCTGGAGCTGCTGTTCGTCATCAAGAAGGCGATGCTGTAGGACATGGCGCCGTGGCGATCGGGTCGGAAAACGTTGGCTTCAAGTTGCTCAGCAAGATGGGGTTCGTACCATTCACCTTTTTTCGTTATTCTCGCGTTGATTGTCCGCTTCTTGTTTCTAGATGGAGTGAAGGAGATCGCATAGGTCTTACAGGAGGTTTGGAAGCTCCGTAAGTCTTTTTCTGGCTCGATTCATACCAATTTTTTCTCAATGACCCTTGCTTTCCTTTAGAATTATCGCTATTGTCAAAACTACCAAGCTCGGTCTCGGGGCCTGAGCTTGTTATCCGCATGCGTCCTCGATGTGCCATCTTACGGCTCAGTCGTTGTGTCCGATGAAATATCGATGTCCAAATAGCAGAATAAAGCAGGAACTTCTCTCCGGAAGGCGTTCCTTCGCACACCTCTTCATCCAAATTACCTGGGTATGCAGCGAGATCGCTTCCTGGATTGATCGCCTTATCATGGCCTCGCCTCGCTCCTCTGTCACCTTGTTCCGAGTGATGTTCGCGCTCCGACGTGATGCCCGTTAGGAGGCCAGGGGAACAGGATATAGGAAAGACAACCGTAAACATACAATCATTGGTAGGCGGCGATCTGATGAAGTTTAAGCCAGCATATCGGTCGTTGCTTCAGCTTTTACTTGTGTCAGAACACTTGACTGCTCACAGATCTACCTCTTCGGCCTATTCTTGTCTTTTCTGCTCAACTGCTTCTAAAGATAGTTCACTGGGCTTGGGATGATTTGCAGCCGCAAAACCCAATCCAGCTGTTCAGCGTTATTGAGCTAGCTAAGTGCATTTGATCACTGAGCTCGTTATTGAGTCGTTATTGTTGGCAGAGTTGTTGGGAGTATTATCATTGTCTTCTTCACTCTTTTGTCAAGCCCGTCAGGTACCGAAAGCCAATAGTCTTTTGTTATACTACCCGACAGGGGCATACCCGCCGCTACGATGATGCTTCCTGTGACAGCCCCGGTCAGGAGTCGTCACTCGTCATAGTCCCCGCCGAGCTGTCTGCTAGTTGCTGGCGTATGCCTTGTCCCGTCGTGTATACTCAACCTTGTCCATATTCATGATATACTACTGGTAGCCTTGACGGGAGACGTCGATAGCACCGGAATCCTGAAGCGACAGCTGCTACATACTGGTATTTCGCAGACCCAATACACAGCTCAACGAACGCGTTGTTCAAGTTGGTGGATCCGGAACTACCCACCATTCTCACTGCGATACAACGTGCAGTCACCCAGTGGAGTTCCAGTGGTAAGCCATATCCAAGTGGAATCACAAGCAAGCCTGTACACAATCCGCAACCTGCAGCGAATTTGTCGCAGCACTCTGCGGAAAGAAAACTCGGTAGCAGCTATCCCGTGTGATCGAGGGGAGCTCGTAAGAAGACCAGGTGGAAGAGCACTATTGCGAATTTTGTGGACAAGGTGGATACTGGTCTGCCGCAGTCATTGCCCGGATTAGTACTTCATAGTGGTAGCAGGGAAGTGGGGTGTCAGTAAGTCCCTCTCGTTTGTAACCCGGAACGGACGTACTGATCAACGCAATGCTACAGTCAAATCTGCGAATCGACATTCCCTCATGGTCATCTGGAAGGAAAGCCATGGTAACATCGTCATATTCCCCCTCTTCACCTCTGTCTGGATCGGATCCGGTCGTTAGCCGTCGTCGCTCGCAGGATCCGGTGATTCGAGGAACTCTATCTCCAGCATACCTCGGCAGAATCACAGAAGAGGACGAAGTTGACATGAAGCATGGAGAAGGTTCGCTTGGAGTTCACGGAGGTGTGCCCCCCTCTCCATCAGCTGCCCGCGGCCTGTTCGACGTGGAGTATTCGCCAATCACAACGACTTTTCGCTCTGGCAGGGGACGGGGAGCAAGAACGATTAGCGGGAGCAGGGAACAGCTCGCACGGCTAGCGACACCAACTCGTCGTTTCTCGTTTGCTGCGCTTCGACGATGGATTCTCAATCCCCTTTCGGTATCGACAGGCCGTCCCTACATCCGGTCGTTGTCGACACTATTCATATGGCTTCTGACGCTATGGACTTTCTCGAATTACCTCGCGCCGTCGCCATACGCGACATCGACCTCGCAATCGCGATTCAGCGACAGTCTTGGTTGGTTTTCTTCTTGGAAGGAGAACACCAAAGCTGCTGTCACACCTTCAACCTTTTTCCCGCAACCACCACATCGTCCTGGAGACGCTTTCAACTCGCCGAACCATTTCTATCGACCCTTCCGTCCATTGGATCCTCCGGCAGCTCCCTTTCCTCGGCTACGACCAACACGGTTTCTCCCCCCGAAATGCCTCGAGTCCTGGTTTGCCGATGGAGAGATCATGTGTGGAAGAAATGAGCTAGGTCCCGAGGATATGCTGGATGTCATCTGGACGTGGGTCAATGGCTCGGATCCGCGATGGTCAAGGGATATGACCCGGGTCAGGAAAGAGAAAGGAGTTTATTCGCCAGACCACCACTTTCGAGAAAATAACGAGCTTCTCTATTCGATGCGATCAGTATTGCAAAACCTTCAAGGTCGAGTTCGCACGATTCACCTCATCACCGCAGACACGGCTTTCAACGCGGAAGAGGATCTCGGCTTCCTGTCACATCAAGCAATCAAAGAGTTGGAGGAGGCAGCCGAGAAAGAGTGCCATCTAAGTCCACTGGAGGAACGGCGTCTGGGAGATGCAGGTATAGACCTAAGCCATAAGCGAACCGTAAAGTCGGCATTCAGTCTTCGGCCTCGGGAGGCAGCAGGAGGTGTGATGCCCGATAAGCACGCGTATACTCGACTTCAGCAGTCCGATCCAGTCGTCTCCGATAGGCTCAAACTCTGGCTGAATACCACTTGGCGCGTCGCTCAAGCACCAGCATGGTTGTCATACGACAAGATCGACCTCTCATCGCCAAAACACCCCTTCCATCACCTGTATACCAATCCAACAGTAGCGAAACCTGCAGAGGCGGCACATCTGTACTTCAACTCTCATCCGTCTCTGAAGTATGCCGGCCATTCAGAAATCTTCCACCTTCCATCTCGACTGCCTCCCAGCAAGACGGCGGAAACGTTGGTTGAAGACCACGCACGGAAAGAAGAAGAATGGAGGCAAGAAGCGTTGCCAACCTTCAACTCTATGGCTATAGAAAGCAGGATTGGGTTCCTCTGGGGACTAGGAGACGTCGGGTTGGCGATGAACGACGACTTCTTCATGCTTAAACAGCATGCGGTGTCTGATTTCTACTCTCCGCTGTACGGCACAGTCATCCGATTCGACCAAGGGGTAAGTTGTCGAAAATCCGAAGTTTCTGAGTGCATCCGCTTACCTCACCTCTGTTTCAGTTTTACCAACAAGTAAAGCCGATTCTGGATAAAGCCTGGATCACTGATGCTGGAGAGGTGGGCGGCCTTTACCATGCCAACTGGCTGCTCAGTCAAAGGTTTCCGCGTCGAGTACGCCCGTATTTCGCCCACGTTCCAAAGGTCATCACTCGAGGGCTGCACCACGAGGCATTGCTCATGTTTGAGGATGCATTGACCGCTGCTGCTCAGCGCCAGTTCCGAGAGTTGGCAAGTGGGGAAGGGAACATTCAGGTGATCTGGCTACAGTCGGCTTTGCGGGTGGAGAGATGGCGCGAGGCATTGCTGTGGACGTGGGCGGTCGCGAAAGTCGGGACGGCACCTCAGTGGCAGCATGAAGAGACGGGCGAAAACCTCGGTGGCAATGTCGGATATTGGGGCGCAGAAGCTCGACGCGAAATCCAGGACCTCTTTGGGCTCGGTGAAAAAGACAGCGACGTCATCAAGATCGAAATCCACAAGGGGGAGAGATGGACACTGGAAGAGGAGAGGATGAGAAGCCACTTCCAAGGCGCTGGCTGGGAAGCGCCTAAAGCTACCGACTTTTTGTTTTCATCGATGGACGGCCACTTACCACCGCTCCAGAGACCCAGTCAAGTCTCTACATCCACCGATAGGTTGCACGTTTGACCTCGAACGATGCTTGGGGTCATTCTGGTCGAGACGAGAAAATGTATCGGCAGATGACATGTTCAAGCGCCTTGCTTTTGCTAATCCTAGTTGCGGAGATTGCTGTAAGCACTTTGCGAACAGCTGCTGTCTTCCCGTCCTTCTCGCTGATGCCGCTCCCGACAGTGATCATGGCGCTCGTGACAGCATCCGGACCTTTGGGCCTATCCGCGTTTTTCCCACCGCCTGAAGCGACTTTTATCAACAACGTCGACCTTGACCCTCGAGTCATCGAATACCTTCCACCGCCTCATCTGCCATTGACTCCGACATGGCAGGAGGCCGATTTCAGTCTGGACAACGTTTTACGTGAAACCTCTTTACCACACGAAGAGGTCAACCTCCGTGAATGGAGTATGAAGCTCCTCTCTCGATACCTCTACATGTCCGGCAAAAGTAACAGTCATTTCCACATGGCCAAGAGTCCAAAGCACGTGAAAAGCGTGTTCAAGCTGATCGACGGCAACAAGGACGTCACGTTGTTGGGATTCAACGATGATATCGAGGAAAAATACGAAGAGACTAGGGATCTGATGTTGCAGTGGTTTGAATCGCGCTGGCCAGAGAAGATGATTTGGGAACGAGACTAGGGGATTGGGCTGAGGAATCAGTTGGCGAATTATCGCTGTTCACATACGACACTGTATCTATATTCCACGAGTAGCTAGTAGCATCTGATATGAGGTTGTGTATAGACTATAGAAATACCGCTACACTCTGCCAGTACTGACTCTGCCGGCTACTGCACATGCTGATTGCTAGTATTAGGTCATCAACTTATCACAGTATCTTCCCTTCTTTGCTACGGCTTACAGGTTTCCGAGGACATGATAAATTATGAGAGTGACAACTCGTCTCTCCTCGGGCATCCGGTAAAGTAGCCAGGTAGACCCTGGACGATGCTTTCTCTTTGAGCTGAATGATGACGGATTACTACGGACCAAGTTGATTACGAGGTTCGTGCTACGTGGTCTAGCGCAGCTGCGTACGACATGTACCGGCACATGTTGACAGACGGTCTACCTCGGCGATATCCCTCCACAAAGATGCCGCCTGTGGATGTCACCTGTGAGCTGTCGGCCGGCGCTGGAACGAGAGCATAATCAAGGGGACCCGAAGTGAATTGCAGAAAACAAAGGGAATTACAATCGGAACACGTCAATGTCTCAGCCGGCCGTGTGCCCCGTGACGGCGGGCCTAGAGCGCTCGAGCGCGTCCAATCACAATGGGAGGGCGGCGTCGGGGTCGGAATAGGAGAAGTCTGGTCGGACTAATGTGGATGGTCGAATTGGCCAAGAGTCCTTTCTGCAGATGAGGTCGTGTTCGAGGAAGCAAATAATCTCGCCCGGCAATCAATTGCACACAATCTACAATCTAATCAGCCACCACCGCGTCTTGACGTAACCCCGGCGGTAGTGCCCCGATCTGCAGCATCAACACCCCGAATATCGCGATCCGTTTCGTTGTAATCCTTTTCATCCGGCCACGTTCTCCTCCGGCCTCGACCCCATGTCGTCGTCGCTGTGCTCGACGAGGATTAGGTAAGCTTGTATCCAGTTGCATACTCCTCCATCATCCCATGGCGTCCATACTCACACATCCCATCATGTCTACATCAGACCGCCCTTTCGACGATGAACAACGGACAGGTCCCCGATCTCGGCAACCCTGCGATCGCACAAGCCGTTCCTCCACAACATCATGCTGCACAAACCCTCTCCCAGAATGGTGCATCCATGCCCCATCAATCGATGCCATCACATCCGTCCTTTCCCGCCAACTTCAACATGAACAACATGCAGATACCGCCGGGAATGGATCCCGACACTCTCCGTCGACAACTGATGGCCCTCCGGGACAGCCAACTCCAGCGGCGCCCATCAGGCAGCAATACACCAGGATCAATGGGGACCGGGATGCCGAATATGAACGGCATGGCAGCGATGGGGATGAACATGGGCATGTCTCCGGGCGGGGCAGGAGTTGGACAAGGAGGTCTGCAAGGGCAGGGAAACTTCCAACAACTTTCACCGCAGCAACAATCGGACAAGCAGAGACAATTGGCGATCATGATGCAGCAGCTTCAACAACAGAGGATGCAACAGGCCGCTTTTGCTCGACAACAGCAAGCTCTGGCGCAGGCGCAATCGCAGGGTATCGCGCAGAATCCAGGGCTGGATCAGGCTCAATCTAGGGGACAACCGATACCTCAGCAGTCGACGCCGTTTGCGAATCAGGCGCAGATACCCAATCAGGCGCAACAACATCAGCAACATCAGCATCAACAACAACATCAGCAGACTCAACAGCAACAAGCTCAACAAATCCAACATGTCCAGAATCAGGGTCAGAATCAGCAGAGACCCGTCACGCCGATAGAGATGGGCGACCCCTCGCTCGCGTCCCACGGTCCGCCTCAGTCGCAGGTATCCGCCCCTCCGTCTGCCCAAAACTCGTTCTTTCCCCAAAATCAGCAAAATCAGCAAAATCAGTCGATCAACCCGTTCCATCAAGACACGCCAAAGGAACCGCGTCCGTCGACGCAAAACATCCCTGTGGGGAACAATGGGTCGCAATCGTCGGCGTCGGCGTTTCCGCCACGTCAAGATGATGATGTCCCACCACCGGCGAAACGCGCTCGATACAAGGTCGAATATCATCCCCTTGTGCGCGACATCAATACCCTCGGCGGATGGGACCTCCAATCCCTCAACCAGGCTCGAGAAAAGCAATCCCGCTATCACAAGACGCTCGAAGTTGAGGATTTGGGCAAGATTGATATCGAGGGCTTGTGCATGAGTTTGCGGTCCGGGTTGAAGCACGAGGTCTCGTATGCGTTGACGGCGCTCGCGATGTTGTCGATGCCTGGAAAGGGGCATGACAAGGGTGGTCTCGGGTTGACGCATTGCGGCGAACTGCTCAGTGATCTGGTGGATCTGGTAGACTTGAATGCGTTTGGGGAACGTGGATGGCAAGGCTGGGCGTTGAGCGTGGATAAGCCGGATGGTATAGCGGGTCAACCCGAATCGAGGGATGATCTGTTGACGCCGGTCTCGTCGCGTTCGGATAGCGCTCGACAATCGAAACAGGTGCAAGACACCATTCGGTGGACACTGGACTCTCCAGCAACGAGTTACAAACCGAATCTCGCCAGCCAAAGCGCGGCAACTTTACGTGAAGCCGCCGAAGTCGAGGCGAGATCATATACATGCTCGTTCGATCCCGTCACGTCCCGCAAAATCGAACGCTGCAAAAAACGTGTGGATACGGTGCTCGTCGCCGTCAATCTGCTGCGCAACTTTTCCATGATGAGCGACAACTTTGTGCCGATGACGCAGTATCACGATCTGATGGAGTGTTTGATGCGCGTGTGTGATGTGCGTCTGGCAAACGTTCCGGCAGAGGAGGAAATCAACGACGATAATCCGGCAGTGTTTACGCTGATGGACTTGTTGCGCATCCGGCACGACGTTTTGGATACCGTACTGAACCTCGCCAACGACCTCAACCTGTCGAAACTATCGTCCTATACCCAGCGCGCCATCTTTAATCTGCTCAACTCGTACATTCTCGACATCCCGTGTACGAACCCTTCGCACCGGTTTACAGACGTCTTGTTCAGTAATACGGCTCGGTTGGTGCCTGCTCGGACGGAATGGGCGATTGAAGCCCTTACGAGGATCACAACGCGCGACTGCAACCGACGATGCCTTCGCCAGCTTCCCTCGGAAAGCATCGTCTCGTCGTTTCAGACGCTGCTTCGATATCTTCCGCTATCGATAAAGGACGGATACAGCATCAATCATGCTTATACGCCAGCGAGCGACATTCTGTTACGCGTCGTGTTCTGCCTGTATAGTCTCGCATGGCTTTCCCCTCTGGCCGTGCGTACGCAGATCCGGGAAACGGCGGACACGGTTTCCGTCTTGTCGCTCGCTGCACGGCGACTGATGACGCTGAAGCCGCATCCGACGTCGACGATAATCCTGCGTCGCTTAATGTCAGTCCTCGGTGCTCTCAACGGTGCGTCCGATGAACTGGTGGACGACGGCCCGGCAATCACATTTGGCGCCAATGCCAGCGTGAGGGGTTTGAACGGATGGAACGATTCCAAACACTGTGTCCAGCCTGGACTATTAGCCGGACAGGAGGACTTGTTGACGGACATGGTGATGCTGGCGAGCGCGCAAGGAGTGCCGTTGGATGCAATGACGATGGATGAACTCGAAAAGGCGATCTGGGTGAAGAATTCGCCGTAATAGTGCATGATGGGTTGTATAGTATGGGGGGAGGAGATCTACGTCCGCAAGGGCGATTGGTGGCGCATACTATGGACTACAACGTATGAATATTGGTACAGTTGGAAGGCCATACTACGTAGTCCCGGTGCAGCCTTGGAGTGATGCAACCCCGGTTAGTCCCGGTTGGGCTGTGTCTTTACACATCATCGTCGTCCACAGTCTTGCTCTTGTCTGCTCTTCTTTGAACGCAGTTTGTTCAAGGCCTTCTCTGATTTTGCCAATTTTTGTCATGCAATACAGAATCCGGAAGGAATTGCGATGAAAGGACTTGCGGTGTAACATCACGCCCATCTCGCCTACGGCCCGGTCCAAGCGAGAAAACATCATTTTTACTTGTTGTTTGTCGACAGACTGGTTCTGTTTGCACTCCTTTGACAACATTCCCCGAAGTAATGTAAGGAGTGCGTTTTCCCAGCGGTTCGAGGCAATAAATGAAGAAAAGCTAACCTATATATGGCTTGATGTTTGCAAGGCTCGCATCAAGGGTGGCGAAGGAAGGTATTACCAGATCGTCATCGCTCCGTTATCTCGAAATTACACACACGCGTTCAACCCTCGAACTTCCGTTTGCTATCATGTCTTTGAACCCTTCGCAGAATCCTTCTCTCGAGATGGCGGGGGATGAGACTGATCACAAAATCGATGAGGAATTGATGCGCCTGTCTGAAGGGTTGAAGAGCGCAGAAGAATACGAGTAAGATGAAGCGATGATATCGCTCTTGGCTGAGCGGTTGCTGAGAGCGTCTTCATCCTACGCAAGCTGACCAAGTTGCGTTATCTCCTCACAGACGTGTTTGGGAAACCATCGACGCCGCTCATCTCAAGCTATATAATTTCGGTGCTCTTAGCGACGAGGAAACGAGGCAAGCCATCGAAGAACTGAGGCAAAAATTGGCTCATATCGGTCAAGTGCATGGATATTGCTGTCTTCGACGCTTCCTCGGCGCTGCGGCGTTCCCCGCAACGATTACGGAACAACCGGGGCGGGAGAGGGGGGGGGACAGGAAGGTCAGTCTGAGTTGTCCAAATTTCGTGCAGGCCTGGCCGACCATCTCTGGACGTCTGGATTCCACGAAGCGCTCGATAAGGATGAAACCCTGCTGACGTCGTTGAAACAGCAGGCCGTAACGTTGTTCCTTACTAAGGCATTGCCTGGCAAGTATTATTCTTTGTCCGGTGTCAAGAAGAAGAACCTGTCTGACGGGGCGAGGAAAGGAAGGCCCACTCCCGCCGGTACGACTGGCTCAGACAACGAGGAGAGCGGAGATAGAGATTCAGACAGCTGGGAACATGTATCCGGAGCCGGTACCGACGGTGAAGCACCTACGGGTGCTAGCACGTTCAACGCCCCCACACCAGCTTCCATTGCCGCGGGATGGACATTGTGTGAACATAGTCTTTGAAGCCAAACGCAAGTAGTATAAGTAGTCCGCAAGAAAGTTCAACCCTTCTTGCCATTATAAAATAGTACCACTCGACAGTCTGGTTCAAAAGATCAGGAAAAGAGAAATAATCCTTGTCTTGCCATGCGTTACGTTAATTACGTCTCTTTGCTTCATTGATTCAAACCGGATTCACCCATGCATGTTTAGCGTCCATTTCCGGCCAATTTCAGTGGCGGTGTTTGATCTGAGCCTGCTTGCCATCATCCAGTGTGGTCAACACCTGGCGCTAGGAGTGAGAGAGGGCTGCGCCTGCGAGTACTGCTGGAAGCGGTACCGATACCGCCAATTCGCGATTGGCACCCTGTGTGAATTGCGCCGCCACCTGTTTCACAGCTGAAGGTGAAGGGTCGGAAGTGTGGCAACAAGGGAACTGCGTAGGATCGGAGAAGCATATCACGTAATCAAGCTAATGGACATAACTTGAGCTTGAACTTGCGGTGAGAGTATAGGTTGGATGAAATCGATGAATTGGAAGGACGAACTATGTGACGAAATCGGGGTGTTGGACTGCTTTGTACGACATCAGCTTGAGGCAATTGCAGAAGTTCGACTCCCGCAACGGGCAACTGGTGGAACATATAATGGACTACAACGGTTAAATAATGGTACAGTGATGATTACCCGCGCCTTGATCACTAAGAACCCACTCTACATATCCTCCATACTCCAAGCGTTCGCTTCCACCTGTCTCCGTTTCCTGTTATTCATCGTCTGGAACAACTTTGCTTCATAGCCAGTCGATCGATCTAGTGCAAACGGTAACGGATCAGCAGATATCGCGAGCTGGTAAGGGGAAGGACTTACCGACTCCGTCCCATCGGTACCCTGGCAGGATGTTGAAACGATTCGGTGGAGCAGGCGGACCTGTATACTTTGGCCTTTGAGGACCTTTCGATTTGCGTTTCTGGATGACACGAGTTTCGTCAGCGCGGGTGAGGGGATTGACCAAGAGGGACGTACGGTGAGGAACGCAGCAGCTGGATCGTCGGCTCTTTCCACGGCTCTAAGCTCGTCATTCATATCCTTGTCATTTGCATATCTACGCAGGAGCAGGAACCACCATCAGCGCGGCCAGGATTTTGAGCAAACGAAAAAGACCCACCTCGCCACATCCTTCTTCCCCATACTCTGCTCCTTTCTCTCCCTCGCCTCCTTCAACGAACGCTGCACCAAACCCTTGCCCCACTCCTTCTTCTCGGCGTCCTTCTTCACCTCTTCCACGCGCCTCCGCCGTTCCTCGGCTTCCGCAGCACCGATATCAATCATCGCACCGGTTTTATCTCGGTATACGGTCTGTCGTGGGTCCACGGGGGCAGATGATGGGTCGTCCGAGGTAGAGGCGGCGGCGGCGCGGGCTTCTCCTTCTGCTACGCGGCGGGCATCGATAGCTGCTGCTTCTTCGCGTAGTTCAGCGGCAGTGAGGAGTCCTCCGCGTTTCTTCGTCACGACAGGTGGATCGTCTGTTGCTGTCGTAGGGTTTGGGGTCGAATCACCTTGAGAGCCAGAGTCGACACCGTCGCCTTGCACGGAATTTTTCTGCCATCCCGACTTTGTAGCGCGTTGGAAGGATGTCGGTCCATCGGCTATGACTGTGTTGGGGAAGATTGTCAGGGATCTGATGCGGGTCTATAGCTATGCGCGACGTACCTGGTGCATCAGGTTCCTCATCCCCACCGCCATTCGACCATCCACCGAATTCATCCTCATCAACCACTCCGATCCCTCCCTGAACATCCGTTCCCGCTTTATCGAGCTTGCGTTTCTTCTTCTTGTGCGTGGTGGGTTCTGTTCGTGCGAGGATGGCGTCCGCTTTGGGACCGCTCATGTACCTGCGGAAGGGGTCAGTACTTGCAGGATGGATGAGGGGAGGGGACACACTTTGCGGCGAGATAGGCCTTGATGTCTGCCATGATGGTGATGGGACACTGCAACAACTCCACCAAGTAAATCCAAGCGAGAGGAGGAAGAGGGAAATGGATGAAACATGAATGAGTCACCTCGATCACAAAGGCCGCGACCGAGTCAGCCGATTTGTATCCGCGCAGGCTGATTGCGTCAGATGAATGGCGCCCTCATCAGGTTGTGCGTCGCTCCGATCCATCGATGGGGAGCTATCTCGTATCGGACATCAGCAGACATGTCGTTTGGAAGCAAGAATCCTGTGGTACTCCTCACTGTAAGCTGACTTCCCCTCCTCCCGCTCTGCAAAAACCCGCGGGCGAGAGCTGATCTCCGGTTTCCAGAACGACGACGGTCCGCCATCACCGTCGTCGCCAAACATCTACTCGTTTGCAAAAGCCCTCAAGGCGACGCTCGGATGGGATGTACGTGTTGTCATTCCAGACTGTCAGAAGAGCTGGTGAGTCTTTTTGTTGGCTTTCACGAGAGCAAAGTGGCTGATGGCGCGATGCGTTTTTGTCGAAAGGGTCGGACCGGCGTATGCGATCAGTGATGTTATCGAGGGAAAGTACTTTTACCCCCAGGGTACGTACATCTCATTTCCGATCGTTTCTCAATTGAGCTGATGGCTTTCTCAATGGGCATGTAGAACCCGATGGGCTAGAAGGCGAAATCACGAGCAAGTCGAGGCCGTTGAAGGAGGGTGAGACTATGGAATGGGTCTTGTTGAGCGGTGTGAGTCTCGTCGAGCTCTCTTTCTCCATCGCAATCCTGATATACAAGCAAACCGATAGACTCCCGCTACGTGCGCCAACATCGCGTTACACAACATCTACCCAGACCAAATCGACCTCGTTATCAGCGGACCCAACCGTACGTCCTTTCCTCTCCTTTGTGACATCAAGCTAACAGTCTCCCTCCCACAGACGGCCGCAACTCATCCTCGGCATTCGCCATCTCGAGCGGAACAATCGGTGCAACCCTCGGCTCCTCATTCAGCTCCTTCCCCTCCATCGCCCTCTCCTACGGGGTCGTCACCCGTCCCGTCGCCCCCGCCTGCATCCACCTCGCAAACGAAGCAGCGGTCGAGGTCGTTGCCCGTCTGTGGGCCGATTGGGGGCGCGATACCGGACACCAGAGGTCCTTGGATGGGAGTCAGATGCGAGGGAGGGTGCAGTTCTATGCGGTAAATTTGTTGTTGGTAGAGGAGTTTTTGAAGAGGGAGAATCGGAGGGTTGTCTGGACTCGGATCGCGAGGAATGGGTATGGGCAGTTGTTCAAGCGGAAACAGCCGTGAGTCGGGTTTCGTGGTTCCTTGGTTCTCCCGTTGATCCGTGAAACTGATATTATCCTCTTTCAGGGACTTGTCGGATAACCCATGGCAGCTGGCGGCGTCGGTGAAGAAATCTGTCACAATGGCGGCCCGAACGGCCCCGCAGACATCTCAAACCAAGGGCTTAAACGCACCACAGGAACAAAAGCCGGATAACGCAGATCCTGGAACTGCAGGTCCAGCAGTCGCCGTGCCGACTTCCAACGGCACCGGCGCTATCAACGGTGATGCAGCGGGTGGGAAGCAGCAAAGCGACGATGACGACGACGACGAGGCCCGGCTGGTCTTCCATTTCGCGCCGGATATGAAACCGTTGATCCTCCCCGAGGAGCAAACGTTGCTAGAGGGAACTGATTCGTAAGTCACCCTTCCGCCGTGCGCTCGACTGGTGGAATGCTGAACCTGCGTGCGCGTTCGGGCACCGTAGATGGGCGCTGCACCACGGTTGTATCTCCGTTACACCGCTTCAGGCTTCCTACGCCGAGCCGGAGCAGGACAGCATGTGTTTCGGATCCGAGGCTGGTGCGAATGGGCGTGCAAAGGATGATGTGGCTGATAGAGGCGATGGGACGAGGACGTTCAAGGGGGAGTGGAAGTTGTAGGATGTGTCCTGCATGGTCGTTTGATTATGTTATTGTGTTTGTATGCATGTTGTCAATAGGTGGGACCCCTCGGTTTACGTCAAGGACAAGTTAAGGAGGGAGATTTGCCATTGGATGCGATACAGTCGGCTTTCATCGGTTCCAGAGTAGTTTTCATTGGGTAGTTCACGTGCACAAGTTGCTTGCAAAGACTCAGGGACTTTTGATTGGCTGTACCAGACAAAAGCGCTTCCCTTCTCCTCCTCTCCTTTGTGAAGTGACCCTTTCATGATGTCATGATCAGTATCAGCTGGATTAGCAGCGACGACTGCCAACAGGTATATAAGACATCGGATCAGCCGTGACTGTTGCCACATCAGGTTTTGTTGTTCGTTCCTCATCCACATCCAGCGACTTACCTCAACTTGCAACACGTTTACCATCATCCTCCCTTCTTAGTTACCAATGAACAACGAATCTCAAGATGATCTCAACGGCGCCTTATTCGTTGTGAACGAAGACCCACATGAGACTTCTCCTTCTGTACAAGGAAGAGTCGACGCCGCAGGTGGACAGGATGATATGGATGCAACTGCGGACTTGGAATATATTCAGTACGCTGGGAGTAGCGACGAATGCGCCGAGTGAGTTCTAGACATACATACTGTTCCAGGTCGGGATACAGACTCAGTAGACCTTCCTTCTTCTTCTGCAGGCTGGTCGGTCACTACCTGGTAAATTTGGCTACACAATTGGGCGAGGAGGTGGAAAGTCAGGTGCAGGTGATGTCAATCTCTCCCGAGAAGACGACCATGTACCATGATATGACGCTTCATAACGTCATGGTAACAGTTCTGCAAACCTCCGGAGGGACCGACGAGGCAAAGAGAGTGCAGAGGGAGGGGTTGAGTAAAGAAAAGGCCAAATTCAACAGCTGGAAGGATTCGGGCTTGGTTAAGGAAAATTTCAGCACGATTACGAAAATCGTGAAAGGGGTCATGGAAAACAGAGTCGTGATTCCCTGTCTCAAGCATCTTTTCGACCTGAAATGCGCTCCCAATGGTTACAACTATGACTTTGGGTTATCCGTTGAAGACTACGAGAACGCTGCGCAAGACTCCTCCTCTATGTCGTCTACACACTTGAGCCAAGCGACCTCACGGGATTTCGCACCCACTACTGGGCACTTTAGCGATTGCGATTACACTGCTGCACGTGAGAAAGTTAACACGATCCTTTCATGGCTCAACGATACGATGTAGCAGGGAATGGACGGCAACAGATTGTATGACTACGCAGAGAAGTGTGGTGGCAGCCAGCAGAGCTTCGTTCAGAGGGAGCAGTGTATTTAGTGATACTCAAGCTTAAAGAGGGTGGCGCCTGTCCTCCCGACGTTTCTGTTTGTACAAGCCCTGTCGGGCTCGTTTAGAATCATCTGTATGTTTTAGTGTCATTTTCTTGCCAACTAGTTAGACAGTCTGCGCTTTGTCGGTGGAGGAATGATGTTTTATTATGTTGAGCAGCCGTGTCATTCAGGGCAGCTGGCGTCCATATGACCGCACCGGCGCAAGACAATCACGCACAAAACAGAATAATCTGCGCAGAGCAGTATAGTGAGGAGTGTCATTCTTCCGTATGGTGACAAGTAGAAGATCGCAGTCGGCCTGCGAGTGTTCGTTGGAGTCTTTGCGTTTGAGAGTGTGTCAGCTTTTATGATGGTGTGATACATCCAGAAGTATCGGGAAGACAAGGTAGAGGTTGCTGGTATCTTCGGTTGGAATCCGTGAGGCAGATCGCATGCAAAGTCCGGCAGAATCACGAGTGAAACGCAACCCCTTTCTCTCGCAAATCGATGTCGATATGAGCTTTTTTTGATTGGTCCCCTATCGAGTCGCGGTTGCCTGCTGTACGATCACCCTCCTTTGTAGGAGGTCAGGCTGTGTTACCGTTGCCTCCAACAAGTCTCGGTGAAATCAATGCCCGCCAGCCGTTAAAGGCAAGAGCAACTTTTAATATGCCCCACCTCTTGTTGCAATTGTACTGTCTCAACACTGACCACACTAGCCTGTCCTATCACTCACCAACTGGCGAAACAGTGGACTACCATGCTGTCGTGCTTCAAAAGAGATACTCCCGCGAGAGACAACGCGACGGACGACGAGGACAGCGAGGATGACATGCGACTGACATACATAAATTTCGACAGAAGCCTCCAAGGCGTTCTTTCCCCCGAAAGGTGAGTTGAATCACACTTGCAAAGCCCTCCGAGGGCTGATCCAGACAGGAATATATCTTCTCGGCAGCCACCCTGCCGCAGCCGAATACCTGTCAAAAGTTAAAGCTCAAATGGAAGAGCTCAAGGCTTCCATCGGGATCGCTTCTGCCGAGAACGTTGGAGCAATCACCAGCGAGGAAATGTTTCTGCAGCTGGAGACCTTTTCGCGGGACACGCAAATACGTGCGTTCGTTCAAATTGTCTTGGACACATCAGGTGAAACCGAGGGTAATGCACAGGAACAAAGGACAAAGCTCTTGGAGCTGAAGGAATATATTGAACAGTTCCAGAGGGACCCCCACGACGCAATATGCCCGTTCAAGTACAAAATAGGCGCTAGATGTCTTTTGAACTTCCAAGACATCAAGGACACCGTTCAGGTCGCAATCGAAGACGGTGGTGTCTTGAGCCTTTTCAAAGCATACGTTGATCCGGCCACTGTCGAAAAGTCCTTCATCTACTTGGACTCTGCAGGTAGCGAATTGAGCAGTAATGAGACGCAAAAAAGCCTTTCGAAACAATCATCCGGGCTCACGAAGTACGATAGTCGGTTTGACGATGGCACTGTTGCGACGACGGGAGGTGAAATGGGAGCCAGTATGGATCCTTCGACCAGTAACTCAAAAAAGCACTCGCTCGGTAGGTTGGCACAGGCGTTTAGACGAACGGCCTCTTCGATGTCGCTGCGAAAGGTCTCTTCAATCGCTTCTTTTCGACGGGGAGACGGCTCCAGAAACTCCGGCAAGCCTTAAAGCCATCAGTAGTGCTATCATGTATCTATTAACCCATATTCATCATCCGCGGCCTCTTCATCGCGTATTAGGCATGACTAGACAGGGCTTCTTTTGCCACGACTACCCTTGTACTGGGCTTCCTGCCGTTTTTCGATGCTGAGCCTGAGCTCAGTCGCGCGTCGTCCGAGTACGATTCTCGGCTCACTGCCATCGTGTCCCTGTGCTTTCCCAAACAACGAGAGCGTCTCACGGGCTCACGTCTGCCCACAGCGACGGCAACAGTCTCCTGTTCCGGAGCCAGTGATGCAGTTCTGTCCAGAAGCCGAACAGGCTCGGGCTCTGCAATGTACGAATCAGGCCAAATTTATCCATATCTTGTCCAATATCGAGATACAACACGACGTGCGGAAACCCACCACGTCTAGATCCAGCTATACAGAGCGTGCCTTTCATACATGTTTCGTTCGTCGCTGAATTCCGCCAGGTTGGGGTAGAAGGGTACCATTGCGTCTTGAGAACCGAGGTAGAGCGAATCTGCGGCGCAAGGATCAGCAACTGAATAGGATATGAGGTCAAGGTGCGACGACTTACTGTACATTCTCCAGTAGACTTCTCGCACACGCCTGGACGGATGGAACAGCCCTTGCAGGATATAACTCATCAACACACCGGGTCCAAGCCCGACTCGCATGGCCTCGATTGCGTCCATCACTCCACCGATCAAATGCGGACTGGTTTCAAAGATGTTGGGCCAGACCAAGTTGAGCAGATGTACGAGCGCGTCTTCGTTCCCAAGCCCTGCAACACCAAGAGTTAGATGCTTGACAATGGCGCATGCCGTTTGTCGATGAACGTGGTCCCGATCCGTGAGTGCGTCTTCGAGCATGCCGACGACGGAGTGGATATAGTCTTTTGACATTTCTCCGACGTATTCGAATACGAAGGAGAGGGCCTTGAGACATCCCGTTCGCACGTTGAGTTCCGGTGTTCGGTATTCGTTGAGAATGGCGGGGATACAGGTGAATGGACCACATGTTTCCGAGACGATGGCGATGGCGACGGTACTGCATACACGAGACTGACGTTCTTGCACCTTCAAGTTGGTGAGCAAGACGCTCAACACGTCTTGCGGACCGATAGCCTTGGCGATATAACCAAACGTATTCACAGCCGCCCGACGAATCGCCTTTTTATGCGCCTTTAGCAAGTCGAGCAACTCGAAACAGATTCGCATCCATTCCTTTGCCGGCACAAACTCGGCACCTCGATCGGCGATACGACCGATCAAGTTGATCGTTGCTTCCTGTACCTTTTCATGTCGATTTCGGAGGATGGGCGTCATTCGGGGCAAGAGGTCCTTGACGGGTGGGTTCATTTGGGTCATACCGACGACGTTGGCGATCGCTCCTTCGGCGGCGATGATACTGTCACACAAGTTAGCACGGGTCGCGTTTCACTTCAATGGAAAGACTCACCTTCCCAAGGTATCAGGGTACTCTTCACCCAGATGCTCAAACAATACGACACCCAACTTGCTCAACAGCGCGTCCTCTCCGCAATTCTTGATAACGACGGCCAATTTCGCAGCCAGATCGGCGGCCTGCATTCGGACCTTGGCGCTCTTGTTGGTGAATCGCCAGAGGATGGTGGATACAATCTGGGTAAGGTATGGTTTCGCTCGGATGCCTGCGCAGAGGTCAGCGAAGGAATGCAAAAACGGAAGGCTGTTTATGCTTACCGAGCGCATTAACGACCGTGCCGAAACCATCAAGCATGACGTTATCCTCCAACGTCTGCTCTGAAAACGCATAAATCAAACCATCAATCAACTGAATCTCGAGTCGATCATCGATATCCGCCGCTCCACTCGCTTCAACAACCTTGGTAATCGTCTCCATCGTCATCTTGCGCATGTTTTCGGAATCATCTTTCAGATCATTGACGATCCGCCCGACGATTTCTGCTACGCCCGCCTTGCGCGCGAGTTCTACCGTGGTTTCGACGAGTTGCTTGCTGCTTCGTTTGTCGAGTGCCATTCGACGGACCCAGAACGCACGGAAGAATTCGGGGACGATATCGTTTCGGACGTAGCTTGGGGTTACGCCTTCGGTCGCGGCGCACTTTTGAATGACGACCATAACGATCTTCTTCATCTCTTCGTCCGACGTTTGGAATTCTCGGATCAGGATCGGAACGGCTTCACCGACGTAGTAGGTTGCATATTCGGGATCCATGAGGGGGATGATGAACCCTATCGCCTTGAGGAACGCTGCCAGTGTTTTCCCACGGTGGACACGTGCACCCAACCAAAGCGGCTTGAGCACATTGTCGAACGATTCGATTCCGTATGGGGCTGCAGCCTCGGCAAGGGCAGACAACGCAAGCGCCGTCTGAGTCCTCACTTTTTGTTGATCGTCTTCCAATCCATGGGCAATAGCTTCCACCAAGTTTCGCAAATGCGGCAAGACGGCACAACCCATCATGATTGCGATTTGCTGGATGATCCGGATACCAGTGTGTCGTGCGTGCCATGATTTTTTTGATCTGCAGACGGCTTTGAGGAATGGCAGGAGGGCTGGGATTCCGAGTGCGCTGGCGACGACGGCGAATGCTCTCGAGGTTGTGTTTCGGACGTATTCATCCACGTGGTCGATATCCGGTCGCATGGTCGAGATCATGTGTGCCAATCCGACCGCCTTTGCGAGGTTACTGATGATCTGTCGACCTTCGACTCGCGCAAAGTAGTCTTCGTCAATCAACATTGGTTCGATAACGACGAGGATCTTGTGAGTGTAGGGCCTGACGAGGTCGTCGAGCTTGAGCATGACTCGATCAATGGTTTTCACGAGGAAATGTCGTTCCTGGTCTTCAAGCGTTCGTTCCATCAAGAGCGGCAAAATCTTGTCAAACAACGGACCGGCACCAAGCTCCCTCGCCTTGTCCGCAATCGTCCTCAACGCAACCTTGCGCACGGCCGGCGTCCCATTCTTAATCTTGAGCAACAGCCGCATAATCTTCTTCTCCTTTAGTTCCTCGACATTCAACCCGGCATCTGCTTCCTCGCTCGCGTTTGCGCCGAGGATGCCGGCAAAGTACTTTGCGTCCTCTTGCTTGAAGAACGCGAGGTTTCCGACCCCCTCGATTTCCGTCGGTTCAGAGTAGGCGTACCCACCGGCGGCAGCGACCGCGGCGGAAGCGGCTGAATCATCCTGCTGCATGAACCCATACTCGTGTACACTACTCGCGGGCACAAGCTTGCGCGTCCGGATGGGGTTGTACCCTTCGGGCGGGGCAACGATCACGTACCCCTCGGTCGGGAGCAGTTGATCGAGTTCTTCGTCTGTGAGGTAGCGGGTTCGGGGGTCCTCTACCATTCCGGGGGCGAGCGCGCTTCCGGTGCCGGAGAGGGCGTAGCCTGCTGTTGGGGTGTGGGAGAGGTCGGTCATGTGGATGTCTGCCGAGGCGGAGGCGGAGGCGG